>RXID01014475.1:69817-356422 GCA_005019695.1 Trichopus zeylanicus subsp. travancoricus | reverse complement strand
TTTCAGGACTTTTTTGTAAATCTAATTTCTTTCGGTGTTATTTGTAAAAATCCAAAATCCGAGGATTAAATATAAAAAAGTAATTTTTTAGGGGGTATATGTAAAATAACCGGGGGTAAAATCGAAATTTTTTGATAAAAATTTGATTAAATAATAATAGGGCACGGTTGGGTAAACATGGGCGAATTTGAAGGGTAGGGGTAATTACGAAAATTACGGGGGATTTATCGTAATTAAGACTAATTACGGGGTCACTAGTAATTATCCTTTTTTTTATTCCACAATTTTTTTTTGGTTAAATCAACAAATTTGTTCCACCGGCAATAACAGCAGTGAAGTGGGCCCCACGACCACCAACTATCGTTTGACTTGGAGAGCATTTTTGGTGACCAATTTGACATGTCGGCTCCCAGCGGCGTTTGATTGCCGATCAGTGCGCGCCGCGCAAGCCGTGCAGTTCGCGAGTGGACCCGTCATTTTCTTTGCTTTTTTATGGTCAGATCAAATAAACGACTCATCGAGGCGTTTTTTTTGGATTTTCGCATGTAACCCCTTCTGAATTGCCTTAATAACAATTCAATCCTTACTTGCAGAATGTAACCTAAACAAGGAGGAGTGATTTAGTTGCTACACACACGATTATGTATCAAACTCGATCATTCTCAATTCGTCATATTATAAAAACGTGACAATATAATAGTCAGATAATCGTATATAAATTATAAATCGAAATTCATCAAATAATTATAAATGTATCGACTAAATTTCAATTGGAAATGAGAAATCCATATAGTTGTTCTTGTCTCTTCAAATGGGATGAAAGCCTGCTATGTTTTTGTATGTGATAGGACCCAATAATTAGGATATATTTATTTTATAAAACTTCAAAATTCTAAGAATTATAATATCTTAAATTTTTAAAATTATAAATTTAAAATTTTTGATAGTATATTTATTTTATAAAATATATAATTTCAAAATTTTAAAAAATTATATTTATTTTAGGGCTAATTATGTACACCTCCTAAAATTTTCTTTAATTATGAAAACTCTCCCGAAACAATATGAAACTTGTAATTTGAAATTTTAGTTTTTAAACCTTCAATGACTTATTCATAAATTTTAATTTTAAAATAAATAAAATTTAAACTTTTTTATAAATAAAAATATTCAAGAGGTCTATTTTTAAATGTACAAATATTAAATTTGTAATTTTAAATTTTAAATTTTAAAATCTTCAATGTCTTTTTTGTAAAATTTTATTTAAAACATGATAAAAAATTTAGACTTATTTATAAATAAAAATATTCAAAAGGTCTATTTATAAATGTACAATATGAAACTTGTACTTTGAAATTTTAAATTTTCAAACCTTCAATGACTTATTCGTAAAATTTAGTTTTAAAATAAATAAAATTTGGACTTATTTATAAATAAAAATATTCAAGGGGTCCATTTTTAAATGTATAAATATTAAACTTGTAATTTTAAATTTTAAGTGTTAAAACCTTCAATGTCCTTTTTGTAAAATTTTATTTTAAAGATGATAAAATTTTGAACTTATTTATCAATAAAAATATTCATGAGGTCTATTTTTAAATGTACAAATGCTAAATTTGTAATTTAAAATTTTAATTTTTAAAACTTCATTATTGTGACATTTTATTAAAAAATTGATTAAAAGTTGGGTTAGTTATAAATAAAAATAATTTGAGGGATTATTTGTAATATAAAAAATATTGAACTTGTATTTTTAAAATTTAAGTTTAATACATTCAAATCTCTCAATTTGTGAATATTTTATTTTAAAACTGAAAAAATTTTGACCTGATTTATAAATAAAACAAGTTAAAGGGCTTAGTGTACATTCACCAATCAAAAGTTTTAATTAAATTTATTTATATAGGTTTATTTGTACAATGTTTAAAATATTTCAGGTCCCTTTATAACTTTTCTTTAAAATATGAATATTTGGATTTTTTGTAAATTAAAAAAATGGCAAGGGGACCTTCTTTGTAAATATACAAATCTTAGAATTTATTATAAAATATTTAAACTATTTAAGATCCTTTATAAATATTTTTTTGAAAAATATTAACATTTGATTTTTTATAAATAAAAATATTCAAAGGGTTCATTTGTAAATATTTGGGGAGAAAGAGTAGAGGGTGAGAAAATAAATTTTTTAGGGATTTAATTGTAAATTACGGAGGGTAAAAGTGAAATTTTTAGAAAAAATTTTGATTAAATAATAATAATGGAATGTAGGTAAATATTTTGAAAAGTAGGGGAGTTTAGATAATTACGAAAATTTCCAGGGGGAGGGGAGTTCGTAATTAAGGAATATTTCGGGGATGTACGTAATTAGCCCTTTATTGTAAAATTATAAGTTTCAGATTATATTTAATTATAAAGTCCATTACATGATTATTCTAAAATTTAGAATTGTAAAATTTAACTAATTTTTGAAAAATCAATAAATTTTATAATTACTAAAAATTAAAAATTTTAGACTTTCAAAAATTTGTATAATAAAGAAATTTTATTTAATGGATCCTCCACATATAATGTGTTTTTTTTTTAAGGACATATAAGTGTGTTATCTGCACGATTAATTAATAAAAATGCAGAGTTTATGATCCTGAATTTGGCACGTCACCAAAATTGCTGTCTAATCATTCTTTCGTGACATAGTTCTTTTAGTAGTAATGATGATTTTAAATCTCGCCAAGAAAACATATTTTATCTTTGACCCGCCGGGTCTGGTTCTAAATTGGTGATAATTACAAATTGCCCTTGGCATCAACTCACCAAAATGAGATCAAGCTCGATCGCCATTTCCGCCGACGGAGACACGGACACAACACGTGTTGTCACTTGATCGCTCGGCCACCTACATAAATTGCACCCGTGACCCTCTCCAAACACATCTCCTGCAAACCAGGGTTGAGAGAAAAAATGGTGCTTCTCTTGCCCTCTTATTCCACTTACTGCTCCTAGCACGTAACTAATGTGTTCCTCTACTTCCGTAGGAACTCTCGCAAGTCGTGGAATCCAAGGTGGACTGGAAGGGAAGGCCAGCCAAGAAAGGCGTCCACGGCGGAATCCTTCCGGCCCTCCTCTCGCTAGGTTTTGGGACAAGACCGATGCCTGATTGCTTTCTGCTTGTCGTAGCTGCAGCTCATAGTTTTTCTCGTCTTGCTCTTCTCTGCCGTGCTTGGTTGCAGTGATGTTTGCTTTCAATAGTTTCGGATGGATCGCCATCGCCGCCAACCTGGTGACGTACTTCACCGGCGTGATGCACCTGGATATCGCCGCCGCGTCGAACACGGTTACCAACTTCATGGGCTGCACAAACATACTGGCGCTGCTCGGGGCGTACCTGGCCGACGCGCATATTGGGAGATGCAGAACTACCATTTTCTCTGCTTGCATCGAGTTCATGGTATGCTCACTTCTTCATACAAGAGTGAAGCAAGAGTTCTCTCTCATTGGGAGATTAATGCCTTTTTACTATGATAATAATGATTAGATAGTATGATATGGTTGGTTAATTGCATGAGATTGTAATTAGTTTTTTAAATCTCAAAAGTAGACAAGAATATGGTATCACAGTTGACCAAAAATTAAATATTAATTATTTATGCTGTTATTAAAATAATTTATTATAATCAATTCTTTGAATTTTAAATTATTATAAAATTAATTTTAATAAAAAAAATTATTTTATAAAAATGGAACCTTGTTATAATTTTGACTTCGATTTTAATCGGTGATCAGACGGCTCCTTATGGAGAATAATTAAAAAACATTAATATGATAGATATATAGATCATGCAATAATAATAATATCAAAATCTCATCACATGATTTTTTGTGTGAAAAATATGCATAACCACCGGGCTATTACTTAATGTGTAATTAATTACTAATACTGATTTTAGAAAAAACTTAAAATCATTATCTTTCCAATAAACGGATGAGAAAAACATTTAACTAAAGCTAAATAATGAGATAATTACATATTAGTCCCTACAATATTAGAAAAATTTTACGAATCCAAATTGCGATCATCCCCTTCCTTGCTTGCTTGCCTTCCCAAGCAAGGATCTTGAATCTCTCCTGTGATTTGCTGCCCATGCTTTTCTAAAAGAGGAAAAGAGAAAAAGATGTGATCAGATCTGTCGCATAATTATGGGTTGTTAATCCTCATTAAACATATAGAATGATGGCCAATCGCAAAAGATTAGACGTTTAACTCAAAAATGAACCGCGTGTGCCCAGGGACTTCTATTGCTAACGGTGCAAGCACACTACCCGTCACTTAGACCGCCAGCATGCAGCATCTACGACGCCAATTCGCACTGCGAGAAGGTCCACGGCAGCAAAGCCGCCCTGCTGTTCACCGCGCTGTGCTCTGTGGCAGTCGGCCTAGCCGGGATATTCGCTGGCCTGCCGTCGCATGGGGCCGACCAGTTTGACGGGAAAGACCCAAGAGAATCACGGCTCATGTCCAGCTACTTCAACTGCCTCACTGCCAGCAACGCCATCGGATCCATACTTAGCCTGACTCTGGTGGTCTGGGTCCAGACCCAGGTCGGATGGGACTGGGGCTTCGGCGTCTCGATGGCATGCATATCCATCGCCATTATCGTCTTCGCCTCGGGAATTCCCCGGTATCGGATCCATGTTGTCGGAGGAAACAATCCTATTATTGAAATCGTCCAGGTTAATCATGGACTCCAATAAAAAATTCATATTTCGATCCTACTTCAAATGTATCACTGCTTGCTGAATTCAGTTGCTTTCTGCAGGTAATTGTAGCAGCAATCAGAAACAGCAAGCTTCCATTGCCAAAGGACGCAAATGAGCTCTATGAGATCGAAAGAGACGCTGAACTTGCCGGAGAAACCGAGTTTCAACCGCACAGAGACATATGCAGGTAAAAACATCAAACTAGATCATTCCAAATAATACAATTAGCATGACATCCCGAATGTTGTATGTCAATAAACTATTTTAGATGATCAAATTTGTTATATATTAAATACATTATCTGAGATGATTACATTTGCTTGTCCCGAATCAAACAAACAATGTTGTGCAGATGCTTGGACAAAGCAGCGATTAGGAGAAGCAGTGCAGATCCCTACTCATCCACAATACAGAAGCCAAGTCCGTGGAAGCTGTGCAGAGTGACACAGGTGGAGAACGCGAAGACCATCGTAGGAATGCTGCCCATCTTTGTGTGCTCCATCTTCATGAGCACTTGCTTGGCTCAGCTGCAAACCTTCACAGTGCAGCAAGGTTTCACCATGGATAATCGTCTCGGAGAACACCTTCACATCGCGCCAGCTAATATCGCACTTGCGCCTATGATCTTCATGATCATCGCAATTCCTATTTACGATCGCTTCGTCGTTCCTTTCCTCCGTAAATTCACTGGCCACCCTAATGGTATGATATCTATGCTCTTCTACTGAAATAGCTTTGTGTTTTCGTACTGCAGTTACTGATGTTGAACATCTGATTCTTGACAAAGGGATCACTGATTTGCAACGCATTGGAGTTGGTCTTCTCCTCTCTTGTGTATCAATGATGGTGGCCGCCATCGTCGAAGCGAAACGCAAGAAGGTGGCGGAAAGCCATAACATGCTGGACGCGAACCCATTGACGCAGCCACTCCCCATCAGCATCTTCTGGCTCACGTTCCAGCACTTCATCTTCGGAATCTCCGACATGTTCACCTACGTGGGGCTCATTGAGTTCTTCTACTCCGAGGCCCCGAAGTCGATGAAGTCCATCGCCACCTCCTTCCTCTGGTGCTCGCTGGGGCTCGGGTATTTCACGAGCTCCATTCTGGTTGAGGTGGTGAGCTATGCTACCAGGAACAACACCAAGAGTGGAGGCTGGCTTGCAGGGAACAATCTCAACAGGAATCACTTGGACTTGTTCTACTGGACACTGGCTGTTCTGACGTTCATGAACTTCTTGAACTACTTGTTCTGGGCTTGCAAGTACGAGTACAGGCAGCAGAATCGCACTGTGTCTCCAGTTGATGTCTCTGAAACTTAGAGAAGTTGCTGCAAAAGCATTGATGTGTGTCTGCAATTTGTTTGCCGTGCTCATGTTTATTGAGAAAGTTGTATGTGACGAGAATATATTTCTCTTTGAATCATGTGATGTGAATACGTTGATCTGTAATTTGCCATTAAATTGGAAGAAAATCTATTGTCAAATTAAGAGAGAGGTGAAGGAGTTCATCTTGCACTTCTTTCTTCTAAAATAATTTTTCAGTAACTTGAAATTGAGTTGATTTACAATTACAAAATGCCACTGTTTATAGGTTAAATATAAACGTTTATTCACATGTACATCTTCAAATATAATTATGAGTTATATAGTTGAGTAAACTCGTTGAGACGTTGGTAATTAGACCCAATTCAAATGAGGATTTAGTAATTAATAGGACAAATTATCTACATCCACCTTCTTTTCAAATTTATTACTTACAACCATAATTGTTATTTAATTAAAAAAAATTTCCAAAAATTTTACTTTTATCCTCCGTAATTTTACAATTAAATTTCTAAAAATTTATTTTCTCGCCCTCCACTCTTTCTCCCAAATATTTATAGATAAATTCTTTGAATATTTTTATTTATAAAAAGGTCCAAATGTTAATATTTTTCAAATAAAGAGTTATCAAAAGGAGTCGAAATATTTTAAATATTTTACAAATAAATCCTAATATTTCTATATTTACAAATAACTCCATCGAATATTTTTATTTATGAAAAATCTAAATGTTACTATTTTCAGAAAAAAATTTATAAAAAGGAACTTAAATACTTTAATATTTTACAAATAAACCTTATATAAGAAATTAAATTATAAATTTAATATTTATACATTTACAAATAAGCCCCTCGAATATTTTATTTATAAATAAGTCCAAACTTTATAATTTTTTAAATAAAATTTTACAAAAAAGAGTTGACAGTATTAAAATTTAAAATTTTAAAATACAAGCTTAATATTTTGTATATTTAAAAATAGATCCTTCAAATATTTTTATTTATGTTATTACTAGCGCAATTATTTAATTAAAAAGTCAACAAATTTTTTATGAAATTTCAAAATATTAAAGTTTTAAAAATTAAAATTTTGAATTACAAGTTTGATATTTATACATTTACAAATAGACCCATTGAATATATTTCTTTATAAATAAGTCTAAAATTTTATCATCTTTAAAATAAAATTTTACAAAAAAGACATTGAAGGTTTTAAAACTTAAACTTTTAAATTACAATTTCAATATTTGTACATTTACAAATAGATCCCTCAAATATTTCAATTTATAAATAAGTTTAAATTTTATTATTTGGACAAAAAAGACATTGAAGATTTTAAAACATAAAATTTCAAATTATAAGTTTCATATTTGTATAATTACAAATAGACCCCTTGAATATTTTTATTTATAGATAAGTCCAAAATTTTTATTAGTTTTAAAATAAAATTTTACAAAAAACTCATTGAAAGTTTTTAAACTTTAAATTTAAAACTACAAGTTTCACATTTGTACATTTACAAATAGACACCTTGAATATTTTTATTTATAAATAAGTCCAAATTTTACTATTTATAAATAAAATTTTATGAAAAAGTCATTGAAAGTTTTAAACTTTAAATTTAAAATTAGAAGTTTCATATTTGTACATTTACAAATAGAACCCTTAAATTTTTTAATTTATAAATAAGCCCAATTTTTGAACCTATTTACAAATAAAATTTCACAAAAAAGACAATGAAGGTTTTAAAATATAAAATTTTAAATTACAAGTTTCATATTTGTACATTTACAAATAGACTCCTTGAATATTTTTATTTATAAATAGGTACAAATTTTATTATTCTTATTATAAATTTTATAAAAAATAAATTGAAGGTTTTTAAATATAAAATTTAAACTTACAAGTTTCATATTTATACATTTACAAATAGAACCTTTGAATTTTTTAATTTATAAATAATGTACCTATTTATAAATGAAATTTTACAGAAAAGGAATTGAAGGCTTTAAAACATAAAATTTTAAATTATAAGTTTCATATTTGTACATTTACAAATAGATTCTTGAATATTTTTATTTATAAATAAGTCCAAATCTCATATCATTATTTTATTATAAAATTTTACCAAAAAGATATTGTAGGTTTTTAAACATAAAGTTATCAAACTCAAAAGTTTCATATATGCACATTTACAAATAGACCCCTGAATTTTTTTAATTTATAAATAAGTCCAGATGTTGGACCTATTTATAATTAAAAAATTCCAAGGGGTATATTATAAATATACAAATGTAAAAATTTTAATTTGAAATTTTATGTTTTAAAACCATGTCTGTTTTTTATAAAATTTTATTTTAAAAATCATCAAAATTTGGACTTATTTATAAATTCAAATATTCAAGGGGTCTATTTGTGTAAAATACACAAATATAAAACTTGTAAGTTTAAAATTTTAAGTTAAAAAACCTTCAATGGCTTTTTTAGAAAATTTTATTTAAAAATAATAAAATTTGGAACTTATTACAATAAAAATATGTAAAGGGTCTATTTGTAAATGTACAAATATGAAACTTGTAATTTGAAATTTTATTTTTTAAAACTTTCAATGTCTTTTTTGTAAAATTTCATTTATAAATTGGTTCAAAATTTGGACTTATTTATAAACTTAAAAAATCAAGGGGTCTATTTGTAAATATACAAATATGAAACTTGTAAGTTTAACTTTTATGTTTAAAAACCTTCAATGTCTATTTTGTAATATTTTATTTTATAAATAATTAAATTTATATTTATTTATAAATAAAAATATTCAAATGATTTATTTGGAAATGTACAAATATGAAACTTGTAATTTAAAATTTTATATTTTAAAACCTTCAATGTCTTTTCTGTAACATTTTATTTTAAAAATGATAAAATTTTGATTTTTTTATAAATTAAAAAATTCAAGGGTTTTATTTGTAAATCTAAAAATATGAAACTTGTATGTGTAAAACTTATGGTTAAAAACCTTCAATATCTTTTTTGCAAAATTTTATAATAAAAATAATGAATTTTGGACTTATTTAGAAATAAAAATATTCAAGTGGTCTATTTATAAATGTACTAATATAAAATTTGTAATTTAAAATTTTATGTTTTAAAACCTTCAATGTCTTTTTTGTAAAATTTTATTTATAAATAGGTCCAAAATTTGGACTTATTTATAAATTTTAAAAAATTCAAGGGTTCTATTTGTAAATGTACAAATATAAAACTTGTAATTTTAAATTTAAATTTTAAAAACTTTCAATGACTTTTTTTGTAAAATTTTATTTTAAAAATAATACAATTTTTGGTCTTATTTATAAATAAAAATATTCAAGGGGTCTATTTGTAAATATACAAATATGAAAATTGTAATTTGAAATTTTATGTTTAAAACCTTCAATGTCTTTTTTGTAGAATTTTATTTAAAAAATAAAAAAATTAAAACTTATTTATAAATTAAAATATTCAAAGGGTTTATTTGTAAATGTACAAATATTGAAATTGTAATGTGAAATTTTAATTTTTAAACCTTCAATGTCTTTTTTGTAAAATTTTATTTTAGAAATGATAAAAATTTTGGACTTATTTATACATAATATATTCTAGGAGTTTATTTGTAAATATATAAATATTAAACTTGTAATTCAAAATTTCATTTTTGAAAACTTCAATAAATGTAAAATTTTAAAAAGATTGATAAAATTTGGGCTTATTTATAATAAAAAAATTTGAGAGGAGTAATTATAAATATACAAAATATTAAGCTTGTATTTTAAAATTTTAAGTTTTTTAGAAGTTTAATTGTAAAATTACGGAGGGTAAAAGTAAATTTTTTGAAAAAAATTTAATTAAATCACAATAAGGTGTTGAAAAAAAAAATTTAAAAAAAATTGGATGTAGATAATTATAAAAATTTTGGAGAGTTTTTGATAAATAAGAGACATATGAGGGGCCTTGATAATTAGCCCTAATTAATATTTTGATTTTATGGATTTGATCACTCAATTGGTGTAGATGTTTGTTTGGCGATTTGATTGCGGCTAATGTTTTGGACTACCTCTTAGTTGAGTTTTTCAATATAAACCCCCACTTTGTCCAGATTTTGTATAACCCCCAATGCTTTAGGCTAAACCGCAGGTTCATGCATTTCTGATTTTGGCTTGCTCTTGTCAATCAAATCCATCTTTATACACAGCAAATAAGGACGAGTCTGGTCAGATTCCACCATGCGATGCAACCCGAATGGCAATCTGACCTACTTTTTGGGAATAGTTCTCGATTGAAACCATATTTCTTAATTTTCTTTTCTTTTCTATTCAAACCCTACATTTTTTTTTATTTGGAGACATTTGTTTTCCTGAAAAATCAAGTAATGTAAATTAAAATTTTCGAAAATTAATAATTTTGATATTTGTTATACACAAAATTTAAATTTATGGAAAAAATAAAATTTTAATTTTAAGATTTTGATTTCTGATATAATTAGCCAAAAAATAATGTGCAAAATTTTTTTTCTCGTGACGTGATCTCAAATAATCTTCAAACATTTTAATATTAATTTTTAAACTTTTTAAGTATTTAATAGATAATTTACTCGAATATTTTACAATTTAAAATATTACAAATTTGTCGAATCAAATAAAGAATTTAAAAAGTAAAAATTTTATATTGCTAGAATTAAGTATACAAAAAATTTCAAAATTTCAAGATTCTCAACTATTGATAAATTTATTTTTTCATCACACTAAATTATAGTAAAAACAAGCAGGTCTTTGATAAAAAGTAGTATTCGTCTCATCAATTTCAAGCTCATTGAGAAATTTCAAATTCTTTTTTAACGTTGTTTATCCATAAAATAAATAAATAAAGGGCTAATTACCTATAACCTCCCGTAATTAGCCTTAATTATCTATCACGCCCCCGTAATTTCCGGAATTACCCACACCCCCCATTTTCGAAAATATTTACCTACACCCTCTGATTGTTATTTAATCAAAATTTTTCAAAAAATTCTAATTTTACCCTCGGTTATTTTTACAATTAAACCCCTAAAAACTTATTTTTTATATTTAATGCCTTGAAATTCCGATTTACAGAAAAAGGTTTCGAATTCGATTTTTTACACATACAACCACCACGAAATATTGTCGATTTCACCAACAAACAGAAAGTCCCCGAGATCGGATTTTTTACAAATAACACCTCGAAATTCAGTAGATTTATAGAAAAATTATTCCATGAAAAAAAACAACCCCGAAAATTATTCGCAAATTACAAAAAGTCCCGAATTTTTCGTTATAAACCCTCTCTTCCTTCACTATAGCCCTAAACAGAGAGTCAATATTTTTCTAAATAAATCAATATATATTTTATATACATAAGTACAATAATTTTAAAGTAGTTTTATATTAAATTTCATAAAAAAGACGTGAAAGTTTTAAAATTTTTAAAATTTAAAATTACATTCTACTATTTTTATCTTGTAAAAATAAGACCTCCTTTAAATTTGTCTTTATAAATAAGTTCCAAATGTTTTGAATTTTATAAGTAAATTTTAACAAAAGTCATGGAAGATGTTTCAAAATTTGAAATTTAAAAGTTACAAACTTTCATGTATGTACAATTACAACATATTCCTTTGCTTTTGTTTATAAAGAAGTCAATCTTTTAATCATTTTTAAGATAAAATTTCAACCAAAAAAGAACAGGGAAGTATTTAATTGTTTAAATTTCAATTGACAAGATTTACAATTTTTTACATTTTAAAAATTGACCACCTTTAATATTTTTTATTTAAATAAGTCCCATTTTATTTTTTTTATAAGTAAATTTTACAAATAAGTCATTGAAAGTTTCAAAACTTAAAATTTAAAATTACATTTTTCATAGTTGTATATTTACAAATAGACCCCTTTAATATTTTTATTTATAAATAAGTCTATATTTTTTTAATCATATTTTAAGTAAAAATTTTATAAAAAAGATATTAATGATTTTTAAATTTAAAAATATAAATTTCATATTTATACATTAAAAAATAGACCATTGAATATTTTTTTAAAAAAATAAGTGTAAATTTTACTTATTTTAAAATAAATTTTTACAAATAGACCCCTCACTGGACCATCGTCGGCCGACATCTGCACTCGTGCGCCGGGGACGGAGGCCGAGGCCAGACGGCTCGCCGGACGGTGCGCTGGCATGCGCGACGAAGGTCGAGGCCAGCACACATGCATGGGGGCGCGAACGGCCAAGGCCGAGGCCGTTCTGCCCCCATGTGCCAAGGACGGAGGCCGAGGCCGACGAGCCAATGCCCCGGCACGCAGGTGCGAACGGCCAAAGCCGAGGCCGTCTGCACCCGCTGCCGGCGCGCCAGCCTTGGCGTCCATCCTGCGTGCCGAGGCCGTCCGCGCCCTCGTGCCGTCGCGCCGACCTCAACCTCCGTCCCCGGCATGCGGGCGTAGACGGTCTCGGCCTTGGCCGTTCGCGCCCAAGTGCCAACGTGCCAGTGCGCCGCCCTCCGCCTCCGCTCTCGCCGCCGGCCTCCGGCGTCGCCGCATGCGCGCTGCCACTCTTGCCGCCATCGAATTTTGGGGACTTTTCTGTAAATCAGAATAATTTCGGGGTGTTATTTCCAAAAAATCGAATTTCGGGGCATTTTTTCTGTAAATCGGAATAATTTCGGTATGTTATTTGCAAATAACCGAATTTCGGGGCGTTAAATATAAAAAATTAGTTTTTAGGGGTTTAATTGTAAAAATAACAGAGGGTAAAATCAGAATTTTTTGAGAAAATTTTAATTAAATAACAATCAGGGGGTGTGGGTAAATATTTTCAAAAATGAGGGAATCTGGATAATTCCGGAAATTACGGAGGGCCGTAGGTAATTAAAACTAATTACAAGAAGTTATAGGTAATTATCTCATAAATAAAACATGTCCAGCATGTAGCATGGGACAATAAATGCTGAAAAGTAAAAAAAAATTTTCTCCAATTTTTTCTCTAATATTCATTTGAATTATTTTCTTCAAATATCTCTCTCGAGAAAATATTTGAGAAATAAATTTTACTTTTAAAAAATATATAAAAAATTTAATTTCTACATGAGTATGAAAAATATTATAATTATATAGGGATATTCATGAAGTTTTTTCCTAATTTTATATTAGTTGTTTTGCTAAAGTGTCGATCATTTTATCGGGCTATCAGCCTTGAAACCAATAAATCACGATCCTTACAATGAAAATAAGTCGCAAATACAACAATTTGAATTCTATTTTCGAAACGAATCATCATTAAGCAGGGTCAGAAACATGCGGTGGATACAAAAATCGAGGAGCCAACTTGATCTGGTCAGAACACTCGTTCCAAAAAGCCCGTCCAGCGCACCGCCCCACAATTCATTTTGCATGCACCAACTCAGCATTTGAGTGGGGGTCGGGCCTGCACGACAGTCCCCCAATGATAATGCTCTCGACCTACTCCTCCGCTTCTCTGTAATCTCCAGTTGAATTTTAATCATTTATTTTGCATCTCACATGCTTTGCATGTTTTATATTTTGAATAAACAAATAAAATAAGGAAAAAAAAATTTCCCCTTAAATTTTTATTTTTTTTATTCTTTTCACTTTAATAAGTTTTTTTTAAAATTTTTTTTATTAGTTGAAGTTCTTTGACGGAAAAAGGGACGGCAAGTGAAAAAGTTTATGGCCAACTGAGAATGAGGTTCGTCGACAGGCAGCCGAGCAGGCACGGGGGCACACGCGGGAGGTCGGGCGGGATGACGCGAGGGCGCAGGCTCGCGGCTAAGCAGAGGGTCGGTGCATGCTTGGGTGGACCGGCCCACACGTGGGCAGACGGATGCGCACGGTGGGGGGGGCGCGGGATGTGAGCGGAAGGATGGACGGATGCGTGGGCAGCCGGTTGTGCGAGTGTGCACGTGGGCGAATGAGTGTGCTTGGTGAGGAGGCGGAGAGGCGGCTGGGCTAGCTCACGCCAGAAGCAGACGGACGGACGGGCATACGCAGTGGCGGCCGAGCTGGCGTTTGTAGGAAAGCGGGCGGGCAGGTTGGTGTGCCTATGAGGGATGGCTTGGGGTGGTGGGGTGGGTGTGTGGTAGAGAGAGGGGCCGGCTCGCACAGGCACGGGGAGCGGAGAGAAAAGGGGTGCTTCCGGCGAGAAGAAAAGTTGAAAAAGTTTAAAAGACTGAAAATAAATTAAAAGATAACTGAAGTGATAAAAAATTAAGAAAAATTTGAGAAATTAATAAAAACTTAGTGATATATGGAAATGTCACATGTGAATCATGTGATAGATCGATTTTATATCAATTAATTGACCAAATAGTACTAATTCCAATTTAATATATTTCACGGAGAGGTCGTAGCTGATGACTTTTTTTTGCTTTTTCGGGAAAAAAATTATGTTTGACGACCGGTACGTGTTGGCATGCTGTCGTTTGAAAGGGCAGAAACCTAACCCTAATTTTCACTGGTCGTTCTCTTTAAATGTTTCCCATAATCAATAGCTACCACTCGCCCTCAGCTGCAAAGTGCACTTCCAGCAAAGGAAAATGGTGCTTCACTTACGCTTCCTTCCTTCTCTTCTCGACTGACTCTGTTTCTGTCCCCCTTTGCGAGGAACTGATGGATTCCTTTACTTCCGTAGGAACTCTCGCAAGTGGTGGCAGGCAAGGTGGACTGGAAGGGAAACCCGGCCAAGAAAGGTGTCCATGGCGGAATCCTCCCTGCTTTGCTCATACTCGGTGAAATGAAACAAGCCTCGCCATTTCTACTAATTCTCGCAGCTCTTCTCTTGTTAATGCTTCTTCTCTGACAATTCGACGCTTTTCGTGGTTCTTCGCAGTGATGTTTGCTTTCAATAGTTTCGGGTGGGTGGCGATCTCCGGGAACCTCGTCACCTACTTCACCAGCGTGATGCACTTCGACCTGGCTGCTGCCTCCAACTCGGTCACCAACTTCATGGGCTCCACCTACATCCTCGTGCTCCTCGGGGCTTACCTCGCCGATGTGCACGTCGGCAGATGCAGGACTCTCATCATCTCCGCCTGCATCGAGTTTTTGGTAAGAACGAACCCTCACAACACGAAGAATTAATCTCCGAGCTAGCACTGAGAATAGACTCACGCGGTCGAAATCTGGCAGGGGCTTCTGTTGCTGATGGTGCAAGCACACTACCCGTCAATGAAACCACCGCCGTGTAACATGTACGACGCCAATTCGCACTGCGAGAAGGTTCGTGGAGGTAACGCGGCGCTGCTATTGGTAGCCCTGTGCTTGATGGCAGTCGGGTTGGCGGGGGTATTCGCTGGCCTGCCGGCGCACGGGGCAGACCAGTTCGACGAGAAGGACCCCCGAGAGGCGCGGCACATGTCCAGCTACTTCAACTGCCTCACGGCGAGCAATGCCGCCGGATCCTTCCTGAGCCTGACACTGGTGGTCTGGGTCCAAACCAAAGTTGGCTGGGACTGGGGCTTCGCAGTCTCAGTAGCCTGTATCTTCGTGGGAAGTCTTTTCTTTGCCACCGGAATCCCGAGGCATCGTATTCATGTTGTTGGAGGAAACAATCCCATACTCGAAATCATCCGAGTTAGTCCTAGATTCCAAGCGGAAACTCAAATTTCGACTCCGAGCAATGTCTTGTTTACTATGCTAATTGGATTATACTGCAATTCAGGTAGTTGTTGCAGCAATCAGAAATAGCAAGACTCCATTGCCGAAGGACACAAATGAGCTCTACGAGATTGAAAGAGATCCTGAGGTTGTCGGAGAAGTAGAACTTTTGCCGCACAGAGACATTTTTAGGTACTTGATGGAATTTCTAGAAAATTTCAAAGGCAGCTGAAATGGATTTATTTGGATTAGATCAACAACAAAAGCAAAATAAAAAAAAATGGAAAATAAAAAATTAAAAAAATTTAAAACTGAGCTTCGCATAATAATGCCCGTCACTATTCAGACTCCAGCCCAACAACAAGCGTGCAAGTGTATCAATTATATCTCAAGCTGTCATTTTGCTGTCTAGTCCTTCTCATTTAGAAAATTATAAACCATACATCATGTAATGCAGGTTCTTGGACAAGGCAGCAGTTCAAACAACCAACAAAAAACGAAGCACAAGCCCATGGAAGCTGTGCAGGGTGACACAAGTGGAGAACGCGAAGACCATCATAGGAATGCTGCCCATCTTTGTGTGCTCCATCTTCATGAGCACTTGCTTGGCTCAGCTGCAAACCTTTACAGTGCAGCAAGGTTTCACCATGGACTGCCACTTGGGTAAGCATATCAAGATAGCACCAGCAAATCTTGCACTTGCTCCAATGATCTTCATGATCATCGGCATCCCAATCTACGATCGCTTCTTCGTTCCTTTCTCCCGCAAGATCACCGGCCACCCTACTGGTATGGACATTTTTCTTCTTTAGAATGGATTTGTGGTGTTATATATCTAATTGTAGTTACTGATGTTCCTTGTACATGAATCTTGAAGGAATCACCAATTTGCAACGCATTGGAGTTGGGCTCCTTCTCTCTTGCATATCAATGGTGGCGGCGGCCATTGTGGAAGTGAAGCGGAAGAAGGTGGCGGAAAATCACAACATGCTAGACGCGAACCCGTCAACGCAGCCACTGCCTATCAGCATCTTCTGGCTCGCGTTCCAGCACTTCATCTTCGGCATCTCCGACATGTTCACCTACGTGGGGCTCATCGAGTTCTTCTACTCCGAGGCCCCAAAGTCGATGAAGTCCATCGCCACCTCCTTCCTCTGGTGTTCGCTAGGCCTCGGCTATTTCCTGAGCTCCATTCTGGTCGAGGTGGTGAACGTCGCCACCAGGAACAATACCAAGAGCGGAGGCTGGCTTGCGGGGAATAATCTCAACAGGAATCACTTGGAGTTGTTCTACTGGACGCTGGCTGTTCTCACGTCCCTCAACTTCGTGAATTACTTGTTCTGGGCTTGCAGGTACGAGTACAGGCAGCAGAATCGGGCGCCCTCTCTGAGTTGAAGCTTGAACCTTAGACATTATTAATCTTACATCTCATGAGTAACTGGCACTTTGCTCATGTGCACACACAATTAACTATATTGGAGTCTCGGACTGCGATGTTGGGAATTACATGCGTAATAAGAGTGGTGTTATCGATTTTTTGCGAAAACACCCCCGTCATTGGTTTGCTGTCGGCATAAATGTTTTAGGAAAAATTACATATACCCCCTCTGAATGTTTAATAAATTATATGTAGTGTTGTATAAGTTTCAGGTTTGCATACTCTTTCTAAGTTGGAAAAAGAACTCCTTATTTGTTTGACCAACCGAATAGCTAACGATGATCATTTAAATGATTGAACCTAAACAGAAAATACAATTTCATCCCACTTAAATTCTTTCTTGATTTTTGTGATAAAAAAAATAATACATATAAGAAATAGGGTGTGAACGTGGTTGACGGAACTCAATTCGATTTGAGTTCATTTTGATTATAAAATTATTAACTCGAGTTCAACTCGAGTTTAATTTAATTTAATTTGTGAGTTCAAAATTTCGTTGTACTCAAACTCAAAATTTATTTTAAAAATTTTATTTTTTTAATAATTATTTTTAACTTATATACAGTAAAATAATGTTTTAAAAAACTTAATTTTAATATGCTGAATTAATATTCAAATATTTTATCTATAATTCTAATATAAATATAATAATAATAATAAATAAATAAATAAATAATAATATAAAAATTGAGAATCGGAGAGTATCTTTAAATTTGACAATATATATCCATAACACGATCTGAATCGACTCCGGAAATTTTGAATAAGTTTTCCAACTTACACGGAGGAATATATAAATATGAATCTTATAAAAGGAATTCGTAAATATAAACATTTATAAGGAGTTGTATGTAATTTTCCTATGTTTTACGCGACGATAAGCTTCGTATAATGCTCCACAGGAACAAAAATGGAAAGAAGAATAATGCGATGATGAGAATCTTTAAAAACTCCTGCGCAGTTTTTTAATTAAATTATCTTTTTGACAGCATTGTCTGCGTAAGACGTTAACAGGCAATTCCTGCAGAGTTCAGCTTTCGGCCATCCAGAGGAGAAGGCATCTTGGTCTCACAGACGCCATCTCTGCCACGTGTCAAAATGCAAATTCTGATTCTTGAGACCCATTTGGTAGAAAAATTAAGATGATTAATTAATGTGTAGAAATATAATTATTGTTATTTCATCCAATCTAAATTAAAAATAGAAAAATTATTACAAAACTCCTAAAATTTTTTGAAATTTTTTATCAATTCTTTCTATTTTCAAAATTTTTATCAGCTCCTGAAGATAGTTAATTTTTTTAATAAATGCATAAATTTATTATGATTTATACTATACCTTTCATATAAATACTTATATATGAAATAAAATATTTATATATTAGATAAAATATTTATATACAGTGATAAACTTGTATTTTTATTTATAAAGTTAACTATTTTAAAAGCTAATTTTGAACTTTAGAAATTTTCAAAAGTTGATAAAAAATTTTGAAAATATAAATAAATGATTAAAAATTTTACAAAATTTTGAAACTTTTTTAGTAATTCTCCATAAAAATATAATAATTATATTTACATTTATTTTTTAATAAAGTTTTAGCATTTGAAAAGACGGAGACTATGATCATTCGTGGACAGTTTTTAAGGTGCGTTGAGGGAGTTATTCTGGTTATTTAGGATAATTAAGGAGTAAAAAAATAAAGAGAATATTGGTTATTTAGGATGGTTATGTGCAATGCAAGAAATATTGGCTACATATGTCACGGGTAATTGAACTAATTAAACAATTAATCACAATTCACGTGGTGATAGATTATGGTGTAGAGAAATGCATGGTTCATTAGAGGCTCAAATAATTAACACGCGGGTTTGTTTATTTGTAGTACTAATCTTTTCACCGGGCGTGGATCACGCAGAAGAATGTTCATAAAAATAGGTGATTAGCCGTGGGTTAGTTTTCAATCACTTCTCATTCCATTAGTTGGTTGATTGAAAATAATAAAAGTAAAATCACCTTCATTCATTTTTATTATTTAGTTGTATAAAAAAAATTTAAAAAAAATTAATTAACTTTTGATATTTTTATAAAAAATAAAAAATAAATCAAATTTTACTTACAAATTTTTTAATTTGAAATAATTTTTAAAATAGATCTAATAATATTTTAATTATAATAATGTTAATACACTAAGTTAAGTTCGCTAAGTCAAAATAGTCAATGGGAATTGAATCCTAAAGTGGGTTGTAACTAACGCATCCGAGTTGAAACCTTTTCTCCGTACCAAACTTTGAAGAACTTTCAACACCAAGCCATGGATAGCTAGGTCTGTCTTCATATCAAGCTACACGAGTTTTAGTGTACTCATATGAAAGTTATTCTAAATATTCAAGCTTAGATATCTCGATAAAATGAAGTTAAAGATCAAATAACAAAAAAATCTTGTTGTGATATTGAAATTGATTACTCGGAATAGCGAAAACTCTGAGGAGAAATATCGAAACAACAAATCAAAAGTATGATAGTTTAAATGTGTAATCAAGTATTATGAGAACATGACTTGTAACAGGCGTAAATTTCTATTGTTAGTTACCTCGATAATCATTAGAAATCTTCTAAAATAAGAAACTTAACGAATAAAATAGAGATACAAAAGAAAAAAGTATTATTTGATTGATTTTAAAGAAAAAGGATACATGATTTACATAAGAATATACTCTTACTTTACATTTTAATAGATTTGAATGCATACATGATCTAAAATAAGAAAGGAATGGGAAAAACTTGATGTCTACTGCTGTCCCACACCCGTGTGCTAGACTGTGTAGAGTTTGGTTTGGATAGGTCTTGATTTGATTATTGACGGATGTCGATGATTTAATTTAATGGTGTTATTTGACGGGACATGAAAGGCGATGAGAGGAGTTTGAACTTCGACAATAACTTCGTTGGATGGCGTTGCCAACGGTTTGTCGAGATTAGTCTAAAGTGTTTCTGATAGTTTTGAACTTTAATAATAACTTCATGATTTAAAGTGTCTTCATTGTTAATAAGGCATTCACGATATTTTTTTGATTTTTTGAAGTATTTTCGTAGCCAATAAAGTATAGGCGATAGCGTTATTTAGTTTGAAATATTTTCATAGCTAGTAAGGTAAAGGCGATAACTTCGTGATTGAAGTATTTCCACAGCCAATAAGGTATAGATGATAATTTTATGATTTGAAATGTTTCTATAGTTGATAAGGTGTAGGCGATAACTTTGTGGTTTGAAGTATTTTCATATTCAATAATACGTAGGCAATAACTTCATAATTTAAAGTATTTCTATTAGTCGATAAGACGTAGACAATAACTTCGTAATTTTGAAGTATTTTCATAGCCAATAGAGTATAGGCGATAACTTTATTATTTGAAGTATTTCTATATCTAATGAGGCATAGGCGATACTTTTATTTGAACAAAACATTGTAGCTGACTGACTAAGCAAGTTCAATCCACTTTAGTTTAATTTAATTATTTGAAGTATTTTCATTAACCAATAAGGTATATGCAATAACTTTGAGTTTTGAAGTGTTTTTATAGTTAATAAAACGTAGGCGATAACTTAGTTTGAACAAGGTGTTATAGCTGACTGATTAAGCGAGTTTAAACCTATTTTAGTTTAATTTGATTATTTGAAGTATTTTTATTAGTTAATAAGACATAGGTGATAACTTCGAGATTTGAAGTATTTTTATACCCGATAAGGTGTAGACGATAATTTTATGATTGAAGTTTTTCTAGAGCTGATAAGTTATAGGTGATAACTTTAAGGTTTAAGTATTTTTATAACTAATAAGACGTACACGATAACTTCATTTTTAATAAAGCATTATAACTAACTGACTAAGAAAGTTCAAGCTTATTCTTATTCGATTTGATTGTTTGAAGTGTTTGCATTAGTTAAAAAAATATTGGTGATAACTTCATAATTTCAAGTGTTTTCATATCTAATAAGACATCAGTGATAACTCGTAATTGAAGTATTTTTATACCTAATAAGGTGTAGGCGATAACTTCAGAGTTAAAGTATTTACATAGCCGATAATGTGTAAGTAATAACTTCATTTAAATAAGACATTGTAGCTAACTAATTAAGCGAGTTCAAGTCTACTTTAATTTGATTTAATTATTTGAAGTATTTCATTAGCCAATAAGACGTTGATGATAACTTCATAATTTGAAGTATTTCTATAACTAATAAGATATAGATAATAAATTCATGATTTGAAATATTTCTATAGTCACTAAGGTGTAGGACTTAACTTTATTTGAATAAGGCGTTGTGGCTGAATAATTAAGCAAGTTCAAACATACCTTAATTCAATTTGATCTGAAATTCAGAGTTAGTTTTATTTTAAATTTAATTTAATTTAGCTCAATATTCAGAACTTATTTCAATTTTAATTTGGGTTGGATTCGACCTTGTGTTGGTCTTTATTGGGTTCTTATTGGATTCTTAATAGATATTGGATTCAAACTTTGATAGGTTCTTATCGGACACTTAATAGATCTTGGGTTTCACTCTTGATGAGATCTTAATAGATTTTTAATAGATTTTGGATTCGACTTTAATGGGTTCTTAATAGATCTTTAATGGATTTTGGATCCGACTCTTAATGGATTGTTAATGGATCTTTAATAGATTTTGGATCTGACCCTTAATGAGTTCCTAATGGATCCTCAATGGATTTTGAATTTGACCTTTAGTGGGTTCTTAATCATCCTTAATGGATTTGGGTTCGAACCTTAGAGGACCTAGGTTCGTTCAAATTGATTTAAGTTCGACTTGATTTTGGTTTATATTTAACCTTGTTCTGGTTCTAATTTAACCTACTTTTTGGTTTGAATTTGAGTTCCACTTGACCCGAGTAGGGTTCAATTTGAACTTAATTTAATCCAATCAGGGCTTGGCTTAGACTTAATTCAACTTAATTAAGAGTTTAGTTTTGAATTTGATTTAATTCACTGAGGGTTTGATTCCAACTGATTTAACCCAATTAGGATTTAATTCAAATTTGATTTGATCTAATTAAGGTTTAGTTTGAACTTGATTTAACCCAACTAGGGTTTGATTTAAATTTAATTTGACCCTATTAGGGTTTAGTTCAAATTTAATTTGATCTCGGATTGACCTGATTCGGACCTAATTGGGGTTGGATCTAAATTGATTTAGTATGAGTTAACTCAATTTTGATTTAAGTCTAGTTCAATATGAGTTTTAATTCATGTATTTGATTGACTTAAGTCCATTTAGTGATTCATTTAAGTCAATATGATTGAATCACTTTAATTTAATTGATTTAGTTTGAGAGCTCTCCGGCTATTATAATGAATTTGGGTGAGCCCGCGGGCTAACTTTGAGTTCAAATAGACATCCAATGAGCTTGTAAGCTGGCCTTAGTCTGAATAAATATTCAGGGAGCACGCAGACTGGCCCTAGTCCAAATAAATGTTCGGCGAGTTCACAAGCTGGCCATAGTTAAAATAGACATTCGGTGAGCTCGTCAGTTGGCTTTTGTCCAAATAGACGTTTGATGAGCTCGTGAGCTAGACTTAATTCGAATAGATGTTCGGTGAGCCTGACCTGAGTTTAAATAAATAACCAGCGAGCTCGCAAGCTAGTCGAAGCCCAGAATTAATTTTGAGAGAGCTCACAAATTGAACTTAAACTGAAATTGACTTTCGGATGAGTCTATGGACTCGTTCTAGGTTGGTGGTGGAGGTTCATCATTGCGCAAGAAGGGCCGCGGGTGACTGCAAGCACGAAAGTAACAATTGTGCAAGTGTGGATGCAGCGAAGACAGACGAAACTGTGAGTGGTTGCGAGCATGAAGCAAACTAATTTCTCCTTCCTCTAAATCTTTTCCTCCAATTAATGCTATCTTTCTACCTTTTTTCTAAATTTTTTTTATTTTATTATTATTTTTTAGCAGATCAACTTCTCTCCCTTTTCTGTTTTTTTGGCCAACAACTATTTTTTATTTTTTATTTTTTCTCTTATCTCCTTCCTTAATCGACCTCTTTTTTTCTTATTTCCCAACTAAACCCTTGCTCCCCTTTTCTTTAAATCCACTACCATATCTGGCCCTCAGGTGAAAACATGTGGAGAGACATGAGCTGGGAAGCTTGATCGATGGGCAATGTGCATGGCAGAGCTCGTTACTAAGTGGAGGCAAATAGCCAAAAGCCTGCCATGGCGACAGTGGGAGGCGGTACTCGTGAGCATGCAATAGCGAACTCACTGGAACAGGTGGGCATGGGATCCTCTGTTCCATATGGCAACCTTTGAGAGGGGGATCTAAAAAAAATACAATATAAATTATGATTATAAATATAATCAAACCCCCAATATAAATTTTAAAATAATTACATTCAAATTTTCAATTAATTTCAATCAATTCTCGATCAATCACAAGTGTAATAATGTAAATAAAGATAAAAAGTATACCATGATTTTTACTTGATTCGGAGATTAACCACTCTTACTCCACGACCTCTGCCTCCTTCTTGAAGATTTGAATCACTTCATTAGTGATATTGTTTCTTGAGACAAAATCAAATCTTTATATCATACTCCAAACTAAAGTGTTATTTTCTTTAGGTGAAATCAAGTCCGTCACTTCTTTCGGGTGAAACCACGCTCATACAAAGCGACCTTTCTTCTACTAAGAAAATTCACTCCATACTGGAACATTTGCATTCTTGCACTCTTAACACTCATAAGTGTTTACAAGTGGAAAGCAAAAAAATATATATTTAATGTTCACTACAAGATCACTTAAAGATTCAGAATAAGGGTAATGAGGATTTGTTATGAGATTAGAACGTTTAGAGTATTTCTTAGCTAGAAGGCATAGGAGACTTGATCTATTCTCTAAATGATAAATGAAGTTATAACACTTATTAAGAAAAGCCTAATTATACCTATTTATAATTCTTGGGTCGAAATAAGCCATTGGAAATAAAATCTCACTGTTTGATTCACTTCAATAGTCAAAAAAATTAACCGTTAGTTATATAAATTTTGTGAACTGGGTATCTATTTCAAATAACCGGACATCCGGTAGCAATTGTTGTATCAATTACTACAGAATCCTATGTAATAAATGAACTTTAAATAAAATGATCTCAAAGTAAATCCTTGACATGGCTAAAATAAATGAAAATCTAAACCTACTCAAGGTCAATCTTAATCTTTTGAACATTCTTTGAGCTTCTAACTTGATCTTTAAGCTTCATTTATAAGTTATCATTCTCTTTATTTTTGAGTCAATATTTTCAAGCTTTAATCTCGAGACTTGATTCTTTACAAGCATGGATGATCATTGCAAATCCCAAAGCTTATCAAAACTTAAAAAGCCTGTTAAATACTAATTTGATCATTATCAAATCCAAAAGACAACATCCTCTTCATGGGCGAGCACTGGCATGGAGAGGCAGAGTAGACAGATGGACACCCTCGGGTGTGTTTGCGATTGAGGTGGCGACATTTGTGCTAATGGGAGGTAGACCAAATCGAGACAAGGCGGAAGGGAAGCGTTGTGCAGAACACGATCACTGACAGGTTAGTAGGGCTTGACCAGCATGTAGGAGGTGAGGTTCTAACATTTGTGTGGTGTTGCAGTGTTGTCCAAAGCAAGAAAGGGGTAGCATGTGGTGGGATCGTGGGATCAAGTTCACCAACAATCAAATTCAAAGAGCCATCACGGACGATGATTAGAGCTTGAGGAGGCGCTAGTTTGGGAGCACCAGTATGAGAGGTGATGGCCGAATCCGACGATGTTCAGCCAGGCCTGACCCTCAACGGGATGGGAAGCAACAACAAGAGCCTACGGAAGAGAAGGAAGAAACATACAGGAATAACAAAAGATAAGTGTTGAGAACTCACTTTTTTTTATCCTTCACTTTAGTTCGAAACTCCTTCTTCCTCAATGATCTTTTTCACAATGATATCCTATCTCTGATCCCCTTTATGTGCTTCCACTGATGTCTTTTTATTTTATGTTATTAGGCTTATATAGGGTTCGAGAAGATCGAATTGGTTTGTAATGAATTTCATTTAAATTCGAATCAAGGATCTCATCTATTTGTCTTGGATGAGTTCTCTTTGGATTGGAGAGTGGTGGATGGATGTGGATGTAGTTCTTTTGAAATTGGATAACTTTGTGAAAAGATGTAGATGAGTATTTATTGTTGTATATAACAATGATTTGCAAGTTGTACTTATCATGAACATTGAATTTATAGAAGGGTTATTTGTAAATTTTTGGAAAAATTAAACTAAAATATAATTTTATAATTTTAAAGTTTGTAAAAAAAATTTACTTATAAAGTTTTGAAACTTGCAAGATCTTTTTTGAACAAATTTTTAATTTATTCGCAGATAAAAATTTTCAAGCGACTTATTTATGAAAATTAAAATTATAGGGATTTCTTTATAAATAAAAAATTTTGGAAGGGTTTATTTCAAGGTTTTACGTTTCGGCCGAAACCGCTCAATTTCAGTTGGACCTGAACCGAAACCCTAATTTTGGTTTCGGTTTAGGGTTTACTGTTCATCTTCACCAACGCCAGAGCTCGAGCACGGGCAGAAGTGCGCGTGGGTGGGAGCTCACCGGGCTCGCGCGCACGGGCGGGAGCTCGCCGGGCTTGTGTGCGGGTGGGGAGGAGCTCGCCAGGCTTGCATGCAGGTTTTTTTTTTTGGGGAGGGGGGGGGGGTGGAGGGAGGGGGGAGAGCTCACGTCGGCTTCGTGTCCGAACCCAAGGGCCCTGCACGCTTGCTAGCCTGCCGCCGCTTCCTCGCCTATCTTGCGCCCTCACTGACCTGACCTGTACTCCCGCAAGTTGAGGCCAATCTTACACCGGAGCCAGCGCTATCGCCAATCTGATTTCGACGCTCTTACGGGTTTCTATCAAATACTGTTCACGTACGTAATATTATTCACGTAATTGTTCATTATTTTTTTAAAGTTTTAAACAAATTATAATTTTTTTAATTTGAAGTTAAAAAATAATTGAAATAAAGTTAAATTTTAGTCAAAATATAATTAATAAAAAAATTTGGGTTGAAACTGAAATGAAAATGATTTTGATCGAAACACGTTAATTTTTTTATTCACGTGCATGTGTGCATGATCGTTCCACCGAAAGTAAGGCAAAAAAAAATTTATATCGGTCTTAGACCCATGTGAATTACTGTCACGAGATTGCGCAGAACTAGTTGTTCTTGTATATCTATAAATGTTCGTCTGGATCGTTTAGGTACTGAATTCATAATTCCACATCCAGATATTTTAAACTCAACTGATGATGATAATGATTAGTTGTATTACATTATATTTAATAAATTATGTATGTATCAATTATATTTTAATAATAAGTTAAATTTACTTATATTAATTTTTAATTTTTTTATCATATTCAGATTATTTTTCATATATTTTTTTATATAATAATAAATAAAAATAGTTGTTAACTATCAAAATTAATTTTAATTAATTAAAATAATATTTAATATTATGGTAAAATTAATTATAAATTCTTTCATAATTTTTAAATTTTTATAAAAAACTTTCAAAATTTTATCGTATTTTTAATTTAAAGTCAAAGTACAGTTAAAATATAGTCAAACTGTGATCAACACACAATTAATAACTAAAAAAATCTTTCGGCTGAAACTGAAACCGAAACGGCCGAAATGTATTAGTTTCGTTGGGTGTCAAAACCGAAACCGAAACCGATACTAAAAACCTTGGTTTATTCATAAATTCTATATTTCATAAGTATCAAATTATAATTATTAATTTTTTGAGAGGTTTATCTGTTACTCCAAATTTTGCGGGACTAATTTATAAGTTAAAGATTTTATTGAATTGTTTCATAAAATTCTTATTTTGATGATCTATTTATAAGAAAAATCCATCCAAGGACTCATTTATAAAGATTTATTCAGTTCAAAAATTTATTTACAAAATTCTTACATTTTGTCTTTTTGGTTTAGATTTTAAATGAATCTTGAGCCTAATTTTTGTTTAAATATTCAACACACTCAACTTACTTTAGTTTGAGTTTGAATTTTTTAAAAATTTAGATCCAAATTGAGGTCAATTTTCAGTTAAAATCGGACGCAATTTAAGTCTCACCGAGACCCATACTTAAATCATAATTTAGTGACATATAAATATCAATTTTAATCATATTTCAATCAAATTTAATTGTGCCAAAATTCACCTCAAATATCTATTTGTCTTTATCCTTGGAAATGAATCTCGAAAGATCCGAGATTCAAGATTGACTGTCACAAAATGTCTAGTGAAATGGTGATACTAAAAATGACGAGATTTTGATACGACCAACTCTCAATAAATAACGTAGTCTCTGAAGAGATAAAATTTCTATTCCTCATTCAATATTATATGCCGGTCTAACTTAAGTGTCAAAGTGGTCGTCGCTGCAAAACTTTCAGGTACCATTTGGTTCAGAATCAGAATCAGGATCAAGGCTAGTAAACCACTTTTATAAACTAATATCTTTTTATTAAAATTAACACTTCAATAATTTAAAG
This sequence comes from Trichopus zeylanicus subsp. travancoricus, assembly GCA_005019695.1. Taxonomy (NCBI): domain Eukaryota; kingdom Viridiplantae; phylum Streptophyta; class Magnoliopsida; order Dioscoreales; family Dioscoreaceae; genus Trichopus; species Trichopus zeylanicus. The sequence goes on along the minus strand of RXID01014475.1, from coordinate 328,634 downwards.
TTTGAAAAATTATTTATTTTTTAATGATAATTTAATTTAATAACAATGTAAAATAAGTAATATTAATGTTATAAGAAAAAATAATTCTAATATGTGCTGATCCTGACCTGATCCCAAACCAAACAGGGCCTCAGTTTTCTTCACCGTTCTTCTCAATGCGGGTCGAATAAAAGGTGGCCTAGCGGTTTCTTAAACCGAAATTGGTGGTAAACTAGGCTCCATCAACAAATAAGATAAAAAATTTCATATATTATAATAATATTTTTTTTATAAATTTTTTATTTGTAAAATTTTTAAATGAATAATATTTTACATTTTATTTTTTTTAAGTACTTTCATTTAATTAAATATCAAAAGTGAATAATTTTTTATTATCTCTAAAAATTAATATATTGTAAGTGACCTTTCCACAATTTCATATACTATATTACAAACAAACAATTTTGAATATTTGATGATAATTATCTTAATTCTCTTCAGAAATTATATTTTTATTCTTGTTTGTTCAAAATCGTAATCTTATGTTGAGAGAGTTAAAAGAGTGTCGAATTTGGTTAATATAGTGAATTGAATACCAAATTATCCCAAAAGACTAAACTGATAGGATATTAGTATTTTTATTATATATATCAGATTTGATTTATCCAATTATCCAATGTGAGACTATTTTATTACACATGATACCATAACATTCTCCCCTTTTATATGTGATCAGACCATATCAATAAATAAAATTTTGTCTCATTTTTGATTTTATAAGGAATACTAACACTCGATTATATTCAATCGCATCATCACAAAATTTTTTGTATTAAGAGTTTGTAAAACGTATCAAACTAAATTAATATAGACACCCTCATTATTTCAAAAATTTAAGCCATGGAATATGAATTTTTTTACTGTTTATACTCTATAAACAAGATTTGCCAACTCATTTGATGATATAAAACTAGGATTAAGATCTGACTAGCTAGGGTTTTAGCAGACACATCTGTACGATTAGATATGCTGATGACATCTATGTATGGTTAACACCAACAGTAGTTTCCCCTTCAACTTTTGGAGTTAATCACGTATTAATTCTAAGTCATGTGATGCTACCGCTGCAGATGCTGACATATAGTACAGGAGGGAATGAACAACACGAAGGGCTATTGGAAACCTTAATTTTTGACCAAAAACCTACGGTTTCTCTATAATGAGCAATCCATCTCTCTTCCAAGGTTGGATTCTCACAGGGGAACCTGATTCTTTGAGCTCAAAGAATCCAGGATGAAATGCAATAAGAAGAAAGATTCGGTCGCGTCACGCGTGATTCGCCTTTCGCAGTCTTCTTCTGAAGAGAACTTCACGCGCGCACTAACCCTAAACACCCTACCCATACAAATGTTGTCTTCGAACTTTATTGGGTCTATTCCAAATTTGTTCAAGTCCTTCACCTTTAATTGTTCCGGGACAAAGCTGAGAGCAAAGGCAGCAACATCTCCTGCACTTCTCACAGCATTGCAGCACTAGTTGGATGTGGACTTGGACTTCTTCTCTTTATCATTGTCATTATTCCATGGTTCCTACTCCAACTTGATGTTTTAGGCATCCATGCATCAGCATCTATGACAGAGAAAAAAGGGAAATTCTTTCTTGTTCTGCTTCGGCACATAAGGCAACTTGATCACACACCATATGCTCTCTCACCGATCTCAAGCAGTCATTGATGCACGGTTCATGAGTAGCCATCATCTTCCCTCCGTAGTCCACATGCACCACTGTCAATAATGTCATTCCTCTTCTACCTTCTTTTTTGATACTCAAACCACTGCCTGACATCCACAAAAGTTTCTTATTCTTTTGTACCGTGAAATCTGCAGAGAATTATATACTTGATATTGACATTCCCGAAAAAGACTAAACCTAATCTGTATGCGCCCCCCTTTAAGTAAAGCACCATTTGGCAGTCATCACAGATGAGCTTGAAATGATAAGATAATTCCATCCTCCTACTTGCTCTTGAGCTCTGTCATTCTTTGCTCTCTAATGGATTCATCCAACTCGCAGGCAGTAGATGGGAAGGTCGACTGGAAGGGGAGGCCGGCGAAGAAAGGGGTTCATGGAGGAATCCTCTCTTCATTCTGCATTCTAGGTCATAGCCCGAAAACCTTGACAGAATAGTCCCCCATCGAATACTTGTCAACGTTAATACTTTGGTGGATGGTTTGATCGATGCAGTCATGTTTGCATTCAATAGCTGTGCATGGGTGGGAATTGCGGCGAACCTGATCACGTACTTCACGGGCGTGATGCACATCGGCTTGGCGGCCGCCTCGAACACACTGACCAACTTCATGGGAGCAAGCTACATCCTGGCACTGCTTGGGGCTTATCTTGCTGATGCCTATGTGGGCAGATACAGAACTGTTCTTGTTTCTGCTTGCATAGGGTTCTTGGTTAGTAGCAGTTCTCATTTCAACTTAAATCTCCACTAATAATTCATTTACTTGACAAATCAATATTATCGCAGGGATTAACTCTGCTAACAGTGCAAGCTTACTTCCCATCTCTGAGACCACTGGCTTGCAACATATACGACACCGAGTCACACTGCGAAGAAGTCCATGGAAGTAATGCTGCACTTCTGTTCATTGCACTGTACTCGCTGGCAATGGGCATGGCCGGCGTGTTCGCCGGTCTGCCGCCTCACGGGGCCGACCAGTTCGACGAGAGCGATCCCCGGGAGTCACGGCTTATGTCCAGCTTCTTCAATTGCTTGACGGGGAGCAATGCCATCGGGTCGATCCTTAGCCTGACATTGGTAGTCTGGGTCCAGACCAAGCTTGGCTGGGACTGGGGCTTCGGATTCTCCGCCGGCGTGCTTCTTCTGGGAACTCTCATCTTTGTTTCTGGCGTTCCAAGATATCGAATTCACGTCGTTCGAGGAACTAATCCCATTGTTGATATCATCCAGGCATGCTTGAATTGCCAAATGCAGGATTCCTGAATACATCTGAATTCATCTATAAAGCTCTCTTATTTTACATTTTTCTCAGGTTGTTGTGGCAGCCGTGAGGAACAGAAGCCTCCCGTTGCCAAATGATGCAAGTGAGCTCTACGAGATCGATCGAGAACTGGAACTGGAAATTCTACCGCATAGAGATATATTCAGGTTTGATTAAAATTTATACATATAGTAGAGGTTAATATGTAAATCACAGAGATTCCATTTTTGCTAAAACACCCTTGTTACTTCTCCATTTTCTAAGTTACTATTCATTGTAGGTTGTTGGACAAGGCAGCAATCCAAAGAAGCAGCCAAGATCTCCACTCATCCACAAAACAGGGCGCAAACAATTGGAAATTATGCAGAGTGACCCAAGTGGAGAACACGAAGACCATCATAGGAATGCTTCCCATATTTGCATGCTCCATCTTCATGAGCACCTGCTTGGCCCAGCTCCAGACCTTCACAGTCGAGCAGGGCTTAACCATGAACTCCCGGGTCGCAGGAGACTTCCACATTGCTCCGGCAAATCTCGCGCTCGCGCCAACAGTTTTCATGGTCGTCAGCCTCCCCATCTACGACCGCCTCGTTGTCCCCTTCTTCCACAGGTTCACTGGTCATCCTGCAGGTACGTCTGAAGTTTTCCAATTAAAATTATAATGAGTAGTTTTTTGCAAATACAGTTAATTACATGTTGATCCTTTATTTTGATAATTATATACTTAGTTTCAAAATCTCTATTAAGCTCATATCTTCATGAACTTCTCTCAGGCATCACCAACCTGCAGCGCATTGGAGTCGGGCTCCTCCTCTCCTGTATATCAATGATGGTGGCCGCCATCGTCGAAGCCAAACGCAAGAAGGTGGCAGAGAGCCACGACATGCTCGATGCGAACCCGACGACGCAGCCACTGCCCATCAGCATCTTCTGGCTCGTGTTCCAGCACTTCATCTTCGGCATCTCCGACATGTTTACGTACGTGGGGCTCATCGAGTTCTTCTACTTGGAGTCGCCAAAGTCGATGAAGTCCATCGCCACCTCCTTCCTCTGGTGTTCTCTGGGAGTAGGCTATCTTCTCAGTTCAATCTTGGTTCAGCTAGTGAACCACGCAACAAGGAACAACACCAGGAGTGGAGGTTGGCTTGCAGGGAACAATCTCAACAGAAATCACTTGGACTTGTTCTATTGGCTGCTGGCTGTTGTGACGTTCCTCAACTTCTTGAACTACTTGTTCTGGGCTTGCAGATACAAGTACAAGCAGCAGCCTCATATGGTTTCTTCCGTAGGTTTAATAGCTGATACGACGATACATTGAGAGATTCGGTTTTTTGCAATGTGGTAGTTTTTAGAGAGATGGATTTGCTGAAAATAAGAATATTGGGGAGTAAATCAAAGATTAAGTCCTTAATCCTTATTTTTATCCCAAAAGGTGTTAAAATTCGGAGTAATTCTTGATCTCGAAAGTAAGCTTGACATTGATCATGTGTTCAGGGAGGGAAATTATCTTGCTGATTGGTTGCCTACATATGTTTTGGAGACTTCTGGGGAGCATTTTGCTTGGCATGATTTTGTTTACTAATTTTAATTTCAAATAAAATTGAATAAAAAATATTATTCAAGAACGAAATTATTACCTTTTCTTTAAAAAATTAGGGCTAACTACGTTATGGTAATTACGAAAAACCATCCGAAATTTCGTAATTATCTACCCATTCTTTTTCAAAATATTTACCTATACTCCTAATTATTATTTAATCAAATTTTTCTCCAAAAATTTTAATCTTACCCTCCATAATTTTTACAATTAAATTTCTAAAAACTTATTTTCTCACTCTCATTCTGTCTCCCAAACCATTTACAAATAAACCCTTGACATATTTTTATTTATAAAAAAATTCAAATATTAATATTTTTCAAAAAATATTTATAAAGGAGCTGAAATATTTTAAACATTTGATAAATAAATCAGAATATTTGTATTTTTTCAAATAAGCCCGTTGAATTTTGTTATTTATAAAAAAGTCCAAATGCTAATATTTTTTATAAAATATTTATAAAGAAGCTGAAATATTTTAAATATTATATAAATAAACCTTAATATTTGTATATTTACAAATAAGTCTCTTGAATTTTTTTATTTATAAAATTGCCCAAATATTAATATTTTTTATATGAAAATTTATAAAAAGGACCTTAAATATTTTAAATATTTTACAAATAAACCCTACATAAGAAATTTAATTACAAATCTTATATTTATGAATTTACAAATAAGTCCCTTGAATTTTTTTTATTTATAAATAAGTCAAAAATTTATAAGTTTTAAAAAAAATTTAACAAAAAAGAGTTGAAAGTATTAAAACTTAAAATTTTAAAATACAAGTTCAATATTTTTTATATTTACAAATAGACCCCTCAAATTTTTTTATTTATAAATAAGCCCAATTTTTATCAATTTTTTAATAAAATTTCACAATATTGAAGTTTTAAAAATTAAAATTTTGAATTACGAATTTAGTATTTGTATATTTACAAATAGACCCTGTGAATATTTTTATTTATAATAAGTTCAAAATTTTATCATCTTAAAATAAAAATTTTACAAAAAAGACATTAAAGGTTTTAAAACTTAAAATTTTAATTACAAGTTTAATATTTGTATTTTATAAATAGACCCCTAAAACATATTTATTTATAAGTAAGTCCAAATTTTATTATTTTTTTAATAAAATTTTACAAAGAAGACATTGAATGTTTTAAAACTTAAAATTTGAAATTACAAATTTCATATTTGTACATTTACAAATAGACCCATTGAATATTTTTATTTATAAATAAGTCTAAATTTTAATCATTTTTTAAATTAAAGTTTACAAAAAAGACATTAAAGAGTTTAGAACTTAAAATTTAAAATTACAAGTTTAATATTTGTATATTTAAAAATAGACCCCTTGAATATTTCTATTTATCAATAAATCCAAAATTTATTTATTTTAAAACTAAATTGTACGAATAAATCATTGAAGGTTTGAAAACTTAAAATTTAAAATTACAAGTTTCATGTTTGTACATTTTCAAATAAATCCCTTGAATATTTTTATTTATAAATAAGTCTAAATTTTTTATCATGTTTTAAATAAAATTTTACAAAAAATACATTGAAGGTTTTCAAACTTAAATTTTAAAATTACAAGTTTAACATTTGTATATTTAAAAATAGACCCCTTGAATATTTTTATTTATAAATAAATCCAAATTTTATTTATTTTAAAACTAAATTTTACAAATAAGTCATTGAAGGTTTGAAAACTTAAAATTTAAAATTGCAAGTTTCATATTGTACATTTACAAATAGACCTCTTGAATATTTTTATTTATAAATAAGTCTAAAATTTTTTATCATGTTTTAAACAAAATTTTACAAAAAAGATATTGAAGATTTTAAAACTTAAAATTTAAAATTACAAGTTTAATATTTATACATTTAAAATAGACACATTGAATATTTTTATTTATAAATAAATCTAAATTTTATTTAGTTTAAAACTAAATTTTATGAATAGACCCCTCACCGGTTGTACCCACCCCCTCGCCAGCCGGCGTCCGCACCCACCCCCTTACCTGCCAGCGTTTGCGCCCGCGCCCATGCGCCGGCCTCGGGTGTCTGCTCCTGCTTGCCAACTTCGAGCGTCTGCGACCGCACGCTAGCCTCGGGCGTCCGCTCCTGCGTGTCGGCCTCTGGCGTCCTCACCCGCGCACCGACCTTGAGCGTCCGCACCCCCATGCCGGCCTCGAGCGTCCGCGCCCATAAGCTGGCCTCTGGCGTTCGCGCCCACAAACCGACCTCCGGTGTCACCCACTCACCAGCCTCGGGTGTCCGCGCTTGCGCGCCGACCTCGAGCATCTGAGCCCACACTCCGGCCTCCGACGTCTGCACCTAAGCGTCGGCCTATGGCGTCCATACCCGCTCGCCGGCCTCGGGCATCCGAGCCCGAGCGCCGTCCTCGGGCGTCCAAGCCCGCGCGCCGGCCTTTGGCGTCCTGGCCCACGCGCTCGCCTCCCTCGCCGCTCGTTTATAAATATTTAGACTTTTTTATAAATAAAAATATTTCAAGTGTTTATTTATAAATGGTTTGGGAGAAAGAGTGAGAGTGACAAAATAAGTTTTTAAGAGTTTAATTATAAAAATTACAGAGGGTAAAATCGAAATTTTGGAGAAAAATTTGATTAAATAACAATCAGGGGTGTAAGTAAATATTTTGAAAAAGAGCATGGTATAGATAATTACGGAAATTCTGAGGGTTTAGAGGGCGTACGTAATTAGCCCAAAAAAATTATATAAAATTGATTCTAGGTCTTTGATTTATTTTGGATCATTAAAAAGGAAACCCTTGACATCGAATTTCAAACGAATTTGTAACCAATAGTGGAAAGAAAAAGAAAAAACAGTATCAAGCCAGCGAGTAGGAATCCATTCGATGGCCGTCCTCATCGTCGGGAGGATTAGACATTTTCCTCCGGAGCTTTATGTGGTGGATTTGGGCGTCTTCATCGTGAAGCACGCTTTGAAAATAATTAATAAAGAGAATTAGATGCAGCTTAGCGCACTAAAATAACTTGTTTAATTGTTCTAATCAGAATCACTGGCGAGTCAAAATTCATGTGGCGAACAAGATGGATCTTTGCTTTGTCTCTTGCTTTTGATCCTTCTCATCTGCATCGTGTACAAGCAAATTGATGGAGGGCACTTGTTATGCAGTACTGACCTAGCCCAAGCTATCTAAGAGTATGCGGGAGAATCTATATTATTAAGCGGGGAGAAAAAAGAAAGAAGGATTTTATTCCGAAAACTCGGAAGAAATTAAGATATGTAGATGATATCTATGAAAATCGGGAGATGGAGATAATACAATACACGATGATAATACTTGTACTAGTATATACGTGAGAAATTATCATAGAGTAGTTACTATAAGAAATAACTTACTGTTGATTACAATAATTAATTAAAATGTTTTCTACAAAATCGATCAACATCACCAAGGTCCATTCATGATCATTGAATCATAAAGCTGATGAAACAATGAGGCACCCACAAAAAAATGCTTTACAAAATGCTCCAATGGAGCTTTATGATTGCAAATTATAACTCACCAAAACCAATTTGAAGGGCTATGGACTGGTCTTCCATAGTGGGCAAATATCGGACCACAACCAGATGTGATTTCTTGGCTCAAAATAGAAGAAGAAAAAGCTAATTATGTGATGCTTGATGCCAATTAATGACCTGTTTAGTGGGGATCAAGTAGCACGGCGCTGGTTTGCCTGAGGCTCATGATGATTGGCCTCACTAGAGAATTAATTGATGAGATTAAATTAGCACTCAGTCAATAATTTAATAAACTAATTAGACCAAGCTTGTGGAATTCGTTCACACGACTGGAGTACGCCGATAAGGAACTTTTGCACAGACACCCCTGTCAATTTTTTTATTCTTATCCTCTACGATGACTACAGAAAATTTCGGCTCTCAATTTCTTTTTTAAAATAGATTTCGGTTATTATTGATTTTCAGTTTTTATTTTTTAGAAAAGGAAATACTGTATTGAATGATATAGTCCATTTTGACTTACGAAGCCATGGATCGAAGAGAAAAATCAGGATATTTCATCATGTTTACCGCATTATTGCGACTTCAATCATAAACCACTGTTTCTCAATTTATTTCAGTCATATGCATCTAAAGTCGATGTTTTTACGATTATTTTCGTCACAGTTTCACTGATTTGATGTCAAGTGTGTTAGAATGGTAGCATTCTTATAGAATTTAGAAGTTTTTTGTAATTATTCTATATTTTATGTTTTAATTTTTAATTCTTTATTAGTTTTGTGTATATTGATGTCCATTCCATACCGATCATTAAATATTAATATAATATTTGTATTTATTTTTTATGTGTAAAAAAATGTGTTCAACTGGAGAATAATTATAAGAATTCAACCCTAAAAAAGATGAGCATCATCAAACCTGTCTTTCTGCCCCCAATCGCTCTCATACCCTTAAAATTATACAAGAAAAGACATCACTCCACACTTTTAAACCTCCAAATAATTTTACTATTTTATTCTCTACAGAAGGTTGATGCTCCTCCAGTTCACTCATAGAGAAACCTTTTCATCTCCTCCATTCTCCTTATAAAAATAGAACCAACGCAGAATGCCGCCAAGCCATTCCTTCTCCGAAGCATCAATGGAGGTCGTCTCCGGCTCGCCGGTGGTGGAGGGCAAGGTGGACTGGAAGGGCAGGCTGGCGAGGCGGGGCGTCCACGGCGGAGTCCTCCCTTGCATGGCGATCCTAGGTGAGAGACTCATAATCGTAATAATTGTTCTGTAGTAATCAATTGTTACGGCGTGGGGCTCGGGTTGCATTGCAGTGATGTACGCCTTCCACAGCGCGGCGTGGGTGGCGGTGGCGACGAACCTGGTGACGTACTTAAGCGGCGTGATGCACTTCAGGGTGGCCGCCGCTTCGACCACGGTGACGAACTTCATGGAGTTCAGCAACCTCTTGGCCGTGCCAGGGGCTTACGTTGCCGATACTTATATTGGCAGATACAAGACCCCGCTTGTTTCTGCGTGCATTGAGTTCGCGTTAAGGATGGAATTTAACGTAAACGACCTTCAATTTTCACCGTTACTACAAAAATGCTTTTTTGCTTAATAGCCATTTAACCAATCTCCTTCTTTTCAATTACATCCTTCAAGAACTCAATTGTCAAACATTCAATTATTGTTGAACATTTAAAGGATTTTTCAAAGAAAACCCGAATAAATTCCCAGTAATAAATGGTTGGTTTGTGGAATATTTGTGTTTTATCAAATTTTTAAGATTTGTTTAGTTTGAGGTCATAAATTTATTATTCACACTTAATGTAATTAGCAAGATATAATATCAATCAAAAAATAATTAAGCCATAATTAAAAAAGATATTGATGAAAAAGTTCTTGTCGGAATCTTTGCAATAATCCCAAAGATTTGGGGTGACTAAATACAATAACCAAGATTTCTAGTACGGAGATATAAATTTGCAAAAGGCTGGTAGTTATTTGCACAATTCCCTCCGAAGGGAATAATTACATAAAAGCATCTGAATTCTAGATATTCACAAATATAACAGGCACTGGTACTGCTCACCTTGCAAGCTCACTCCGAGTCTCTCAGGCCGCCTCCTTGCAACGTATATGACAACAACGCACACTGCGAGCGAGTTCACGGCGGCAACGCTACTCTTCTGTTCACCTCTCTGTATTTGATGGCGGCTGGCATGGCCGGCGTTTTCGCCGGAGTGGCGCCGCACGGGCCCGACCAGTTCGACGAGACCGATCCCCGGGAATCTAGGCATATGTCGAGCTTCTTCAACTGGATAACCGGGAGCAACAGCCTCGGGTCCTTCGTTAGTTTGACGCTGGTGGTCTGGATCCAGACCAAGGTCGGGTGGGACTGGGGTTTCGGCACCTCGGTGGCGTGCTTGCTTTCTGGTGTGCTCATCTTCGCCGTGGGAATTCCGAGATATCGCATTCACGCTATCAGCGGAGTAAACCCCGTGGTCGAAATAATTCGGGTACTAATTGGTCTTCAGATTAAAGATATTATTTTTTTATAACAAAAATTTGACGAAATTCGAGCCAACCATCGATTTCAGGCTAACTTCGCATCTTCTATACAGGTTTTCGTGGCGGCCACAAGGAATTCTAACCTTCCATTGCCAAAAGACGCAACTGAACTCTATGAGAACAATCGCGACGTGGAGCTTGTCCTAGATGTTGAATTCCTACCGCACCGAGACATATTCAGGTTAGGTTCGGATCAACATCTCTATTCTACAGCACAAGCATCGAGTCCGATCAACATCTCTATGCTTCAGCACATGCTAACCAGAAACTAAATTGATCAAACAGGTTCATGGACAAGGCGGCAATCAAGGGGCCGACCCCGATTTTGGATTCACTGCCGCCAGAAAGCCGAACCCGTGGAAGCTGTGCAGAGTGACCCAAGTGGAGAATTGCAGGACCATTGTGGGCATGGTGCCCATATTCTTCTGCTCCATCTTCATCACCACCTGCACGGCCCAGCTGCAGACCTTCACGGTGCAGCAGGGCCTCACCATGAACAACCACGTTGGCCGGCATTTCGATGTCGCACCCGCGAATCTACCGCTCTTCCCGCTTGTCTTCTTGATCGTCTGCATCCCCATCTACGACCCTCTTTGCGTCCCCTTCCTCCGCAGGCTCACCGGTAGTTCTACATATATGGAATACTTTTTACCTTTAATTACCTACAATTTTTGTAATTTTCAGAATTACACACCCCTATTCTTTTTCAAAATATTTACCTACACCTTTCATTATTATTTAATCAAAAAATTTCGATTTTACCCTCAGTTATTTTTACAATTAACCCCTAAAAACTTATCAAAAAATATCGAGCGAGTGCGGACGGCATCGGCACGCGGGCGTGGATGGCCTCGGCACGCGGGCGCGCCAGCCTCTGCCTTCCACTCCCGCACACCGGCCTCGGGCTTCCGCTCGTGCCGTCAGCCTTCGGCGTTGCCACTCGCACGCCGCCACCGTCGTTACTATCGCAATAATTTCGGAGACTTTTCTGTAAATCGGAATAATTTCAGGGTGTTATTTGCAAAAATCTAAATTTCGGGGACTTTTCTATAAATAGGAATAATTTCGAGGTATTATTTACAAAAATTTCGAATTCTGAATATTAAATAATAAAAATAAGTTTTTAGGGATTTAATTGTAAAAATAAGTGAAGGTAAAATCGAAATTTTTTTAAAAAATTTTGATTAAATAATAATAGCTAAATATTTTGAAAAGGAGAGAGCATGGGTAATTTTAAAAAATTACGGGAGGTTATAAGTAATTAAGGCTAATTACGGAGTAGGGAAATTTTTTTTTGTTATTGAAAAATAATTTAAAAATAACTTAATTTTCACTCTTTTCTCAGGCATCACTCACCTCCAGCGCATAGGAATTGGCCTGTTCCTCTCCTCTCTATCCATGATGGTAGCCGCTGTCGTGGAGGTGAAGCGCAAGAAGGTGGCGGAAAGCCACAACATGCTAGACGCAAACCCGTTGACGGAGTCGCTAACCATCAGCATCTTCTGGTTGGCCTTGCAGCACTTCATCTTCGGCATCTGCGACATGTTCACCTACGTAGGGCTCACCGAGCTCTTCTACTCCGAGGCCCCGAAGGCGATGAAGTCCATCGCCACCTCCTTCCTCTGGTGTTCCCTTGGCCTCGGCTATTTCATCAGCTCCATCCTGGTTGAGGTAGTGAACCATGCCACAAGGAGCAAGACCAAGAGCGGAGGCTGGCTTGCAGGGAACAACCTCAACAGGAATCACTTGGACTTGTTCTACTGGATGCTCGCAGCCATTACTTTCCTCAATTTCTTGCATTACTTGTTCTGGGCATGCAGGTGCAGCCTCGCGTTGCTCCTGATCAATAAGTGAACGCTTCTCAGCCTCAAGTGTTACAACAAAGAGAGAGAGAGAGAGAGAGAGAGAGATGTATTTATTGTGCATGGTCGAACTTTTTGCATGGTCATGCAGCAAATAAGAGCGTGTTCGGTAATGGACTAATTTAAGATAAAATCGGGGTTAATCTAAGTAAGAGCGTGTTTCATTCGATGAGAGCGATAGTTGAATCAAGGTAGTTTATTTTTTTAAAATAGTAACTTTTTTTCTGAAAAATCCAATGAGTTTAGCTGAATTTAAAATAATTGAAAAAATTTGTGTTGTTGTTGAACATAATGTTTAGAGTAAAAAAAATGAATCTTTATAAATAAAAAAAGATAACTTGAGAATCCCTCAATATAATAGGAAGAGTCGTGGTCTATTTATTTCTACAGTTAAATCACGGTGGAATTGGACGTTTCCCGACCCATACGGCCCAAAGATGAAAAAAAAAAAAATTCTTAGAAAGCCTAAAATTGTTATTATTTTTTTAGTTGAACAAAGCCCTAAATTAAAGCCCTGGTTAATAACCACCAATAGCTTCACCCTCATTCCACAGTTCGCAATACAACAGCAAATTGCATACAAAGCTCATGAGCAGAACTGTCAAAACACACTCGAGGCTTACTAACTCAGGAGAACTAAAGCAAAGCAGAGAGACGCCAACACAGCCCACGCATGTCGCTCACTGCCTGGTGAACCTCCGGCCGCCGGAGCCAGACTCTCGCTGGCAGTTGAAGAAGACGGCGTTGGCAGGGGACCCGAGGTTGTACTGGCGGGAGAAGGCCCGCACGCTGAAGTTCTGCCGCATCACCGGCTCAAAGACCGTGTCGCGGCCCAGCTGCTGGTACAACACGAACAGCATCCGGTGGATCCCCGAGGTCGGCCGCGGGCTCTCGTAGCACACCAGCTCCCTCCCTGAGATCCCACAATCGCCAGAGCTCAATAGAGGCAATAAATAATACAACTAGCTCAAAGGAAACTCACCAAAACTAGCTTCAGTTGTAGCCGGGATGTCTGTAACCATCCTATTATCAAATTAAACACATCAAAACTCCTTAAACTAGAAGATTTATTCTCAAAAATGTACGAAAAACAAAGTTTAATTTCACCAATGCAAGTACTCCTTCAACGTAGGGTTGCTGGGGTTCGGAGCATCCGGATCCACCATAATCTACAACCAAATGGTTAAGAATTATGATAGCCAGTGATAGAGTTCCTAGGGTTTGCTCAGAAAACTTGAACTTACGAGAGTATAGAACATCCGGAGATCGTTGCCGCCAACCTCGACTCGGGGTTTGTTAACGACGGCGGAGGGTTTGAACTCTGTCCCGTTGATGACCGGCCGGTTATTATACAAGATTCTGAGGGCTTCAGACCTTGTGAAGGGATCAAGCACATCCCCTACTACATGTCCCAAATGGAAGGGCTCCCCAGACATCTCGGAGACTTGCGTGCTTGGGCTCAATGTTGAGTTGAGTAGTGAATACTACAAACATACTAGGATTTATAGAATGGTACAGAGTGGATGTGTGAGAATACTTTTAAGGCAAAGTTAAAACTTGGAAGGCAAGCGAAAGGGAAACTAAGAAAGTGAAGGGCATGGCTCTTCGTTTCAGCCGAAACCGACGCGATGGCCGAAACACATTTCGGCTTGAGTTTTGATTTCGAATTTTAAAAATATATTATTTATATTTATATGTTATAATTATATTATAAATTATTATTAATTTATGATTTATAAATTTTTAATTCTTACATATTTTTTTTTATTATTTTTTTAAATTTTTTAATATTTTAAATTAAACGTCAAAATTTAATTAAAATAATTTGGTCAAACCTAAAATGAGATCAAAAGGAAACCGAAATGACCAAAATCAATCCATATCGGTCTGAAAATCGAAATTAAAAAACTCGGTGAAAGCACTTTTACCATTTGTGGTAAACAAAAATCAAGTGTTTTATCAAAAAAAATAAAAAAAACAAAAAGGCGAGAAGAAGGGGAGGATGGAGGGCACGTGACGGAATCGTACGACGACAGCCAATGCGTGTACCATGAAAGGTACCAACAGTTGAGAAAGATGATCTTGATAGTCACATCTCAGCCCCTCTTTTCAGGGAGGCAACACGCCTCCTTTTTTTCTCTTTTTAGCAAAAAAAAACATAATCGTTTTACACCTTTATACCAGTTTTATGATCCATTATATATATATATATATATATATTTGTAACAATTGTATGCTATACATCGTTGCGTATAAATCTTCACCTTCGGTGAAAGCAACTATAAATTTTTACGACATTGATTTCAAAAAAATTGTCACAGACTTTACAAATATTTTGTTGACTTTATTATGATCCAGAGATGATATCTGTATTAAGCACGAAAAGAATTTTTGATGTTTTCTCCTGTCGGGTTCACTTGTCAACTGTAATCGCCATGACTCAATACGGAATAAATTCCAATTTTGGTTACTTCCTTGCAATTTGAAAAAATTTAGAAACCCTTTAATTTGGAATAATCTTAATTAACTAATAATTTGTCATATTAATTAATTATACTACGTAATAGGCATTTTAGAGTTAGTATGACTAGTGTTTTGTGTTATATATTGTAGCATTTTTTTTTAAGGTTAATCATATTAGTTAGTCATGATAATTAGATGTTTGGTTTGACACCCTAGAATTCGTTTGAATTAGAACTAAAAAAATGAGGTGATTTTATTTTCCAATATTATTTCGAGTTTAATTCTAATTCAAATCGAAATTAATTAATTTGATTTTTAAAAAATAAAATCATTCCAAACTAAACGCTCGCATGAATCAAAAGTCGCTTTGGCAGGGACCTTAAAGTTCAATACTCGATTCCTTACAGATGACAGCCAAGATAGCTATATGTACCGGTCATAAGCTATCTGTACCTTTGGCGGTCCATGACAAGCAAGTGGTAGAGCAGATGTCAGACAAGGCTAGAGAGCCAATTGAAGCACATGGCAGTGGACAATTCCACCGTTTATTTTGAGATTTGAATAAAGATGAACTCATTTTAAAATTATTTTTTTTTAAATAAAATTGATATTTATTATTTTATATTATTATTAAATTAAATTATTATAAAAAATTAAATAGTTTTTTGAACTTTAAATTATTAAAGTTTTAATTTTAATAAAAAAATATTAATTTATAAAAGTAATTCATTAGTCTTGACTTTGACGCCCCTTAAACCACATGTGACTTATTCTCAAATATGTCCAAGCCACAGCTACTCTCTCCCTTGTGCGCTTGTCTGCCGGCGGCCCTGCTGTTTGTGGTTACAATGAGCCCAACCAAATCAGTAAGCCCCCAATGCAGACACTCCTGAATTGACTTGACTAGACCAACCACATAGGCCAACTCTCTCCAAGGGTGGTTTAGTAAATTCATCTGAGCAAAGCGCATATCAGAAATGAGAGAATCTGAGCAGGAGAATGTCTAACAAGTTGAAAAGCATATATGCTAAATGCAGGAAATGTAATTGCTGTTAGAGTACTTGAAACTTTTGAGCCAAAGATGCCCAGAAACTGGGGCAAGCAAGTGCCTGCAGAGTTGAAAAGGCCTTCCTACAGTTGTAGTACTGAACTGACAAAGCTGATCTCATTGACTAAAAAACCCCACTACTGTCTTGATAATAAACCAGCATATACCCATCTGACACATCACATGAACAATATACAGCAGCAGGGTTTCAGTTCAGTACCTGGAGAATTTATTGTGGTTATCTCTGCTCAGCAAGTCTGCAGAATTTTTTACCATTTGGTGCAGCATCTTCATGCATAAATAACACATGATTGCAACAACATGACAGCTGCCTAGTTCACATAGTATTCAAACGAATACAATCACCTGAAGGGTTGCATTCAAAGAAAATTCATTCGAATAATAGTTCCAAGATGGCCAGGGGATACATCATTTCAATTGCTCCCCGTCCATGTGATCGCATGAGATTTCAACAGTGGAGCAGATATTGGGTATCACAACCATATCCAAAATAGATTCAGTAATCTAGTATGTTGTTAACATGCAATAACTCGTGAATTTCCATAGCTGACATCAGTATCCTATCATGAAAATCTGCATCCATTCTTAGCATCTGTAAATAATGCCGTCATCCACAAAACACCATGTCAATGATCTTGATGGGACAAGAGAGGGACTTCAGAACTAATTAAGGAACAATAGCAAAAAGAGAGGATGGAAAGCTCAGTAAGAGGCTGAAAAGATGTCAGTGGTTATGCTGGCCTGATGAATAAAAAGCAGCCTGGGCAAGAGAAAACAATCCGAAAAGGTGCTCAAAGATTTGAAGTAAATAAAAATCTCCCCAAGGTGCAAAGCATCTGAAACTATTTATAGCCTAGGTGTCAGAAGAAATCAAATTATTGATCCCATTGCCCAAAAGCTTCATTACAAATGAACAGAAACCTGGACAACAGAATACATTCAAGACAGTGCCCTGCAAAAGAAGCAAATAATGATACTAGACTCCTCAAGGCAAAGAGCCTCAAACTATTTAAGGTGAACACATAAAGCCTCTGAAACTAGTCAGTGATTCCATTGCCCCATATAGTGGAGATACTGATTGCAACAACATGGCAGAGTGTCAGGTACGAGGTCGAAGGATGTGGGCAAGGCTAGGAATTCACTGATCCCAGGATAAAAATATACTTAGTATTGATAAATTGCAATTTTCACATATATGACTTGAAATTTTCACATCATCAATGAAGGTTGTTGCATTAATTACACTAGCAAAGTTAATTGATGAGCATAACATCAGACTTGAGTTCCTTGAGAAATAGTGTGAGAAAATGTATAACAAATATGACCTTATGATTATTTTGTTCTATAATCACTGTCAAAGTCAATTCAGTCTTAAATAATATTAACTCAGGAACAAGAGCTACTGCATAAAAGCTGGGACCTTCTCCAGCTTTCTGTAGACTGCTCTTTTGAAGTACATTAGCCCAAATTTATAAGAAATCCAACAAAAATTAACCTTACAGCAACGTCTACTGCAGTTGTTTTAAGAGAACATGCACAACAAACTGTCCGCATATACCATGGGCATAATATCCGGGTGTGGCTACTAGTTCAGTAAAAAAATGAAGAATGCAGAAAGAAAGAGAATTAGAAACTTTATAGACTTGCTAAGACAGAAAACATAGAAGACAAGCCTGAATAAAAGCCAGAATAAGCAATGGTAGAATAGAAATTTCAGGCGTCCCTGATCCCTACAGGATCCATGACATATTAAAGGACATCAAGAGAATCATACACTACCGGCTTCTGTATTTAAGGACCACAACAAAATTATAGCGTCCAACCATAAAAGCTCCTATTGCCTCATAACCATACATGTATATACCCAACCATTAACCGCTAGATGTTCATTCCAAATATTATCCCAATAATGACAGTTGCATCTGCTTTTGCTGGTTAACATTTTGGGCTGTCTGGTATGTGCTTAACTTACCATAGCATTATCGTGTATAAGAACATATAATGGTCCAAGATTCCATTTTATCCTTGACCATGTTAAGCCATAATTAAAGAAGAGGAAATAGCTTCATTCTTGTTTAGGAACTTAACTTGGATAAATTTGGATAAACTCCCAATCACACCTAACCCTCTAGTTTATCGTGTAAAAAAAACTTAACCAAATAGGCCTTTGTGCCTAGAGAATACAAAAGTTTGATAAATATGCCACATCTGACAAACAGGTTGCGAAATTCATTTAGTCAATTGAGAATGGCGGACAAATGTGATGGTTTTCTACTTCTGCACATGCCATTAGGCTATGTTAATAAATCCTAAAATCAATTTGAATATGGGGAACATGTAAGTAGTCAAGCAACGTCAATCCACTTGAAGAAAGTGTAGCATTTAAGTAATTATGATAAAATAAGAGAAATCCTTCTGGAAAAAGTTAGCACTCGCGACAGCTGCAAAAGAAACGATATCTGGCTTCAGTTGAGGAGCTCTAAAGTGAATGAATGCACCTTTGTTGCCAAACTGTTTTGAAAATCAAAATCACATGAGTTAAAGTTGAAGGAAGGTGGCTCATAAATGCAAACAACTGAACTATCAAATGAGCATCACATATGAGTCAACCAAAAAATCTAGGAAGGAGTTTAAAAATTGTAATTGTAAGCAAAATTCAATAAAATAACACATCAAACTTGGAATGCAATGAAACAAGCGTCACAGTACAAATGGACCACAAGAAGTACAAAATAAATCTTCCACAGCATTAAAGAGCGTTTTTCGTGTAAGAATTAATCTGTAGTGACAAGTTTCGAATAACATCAACATAGAATAGAATATGCCTATTACTAGTGAACATCAATCTTTACATTAGTAGTGGCCTCGTCAAATTGTGAAGTCAAACCAAATGGAGTGTCAAGCAGTTGGGGATGGTGATCAAAATTCACAAAAAAATACAACTAAAAGATAAATTGAAGTCTCTGGTGCGATTTAAGTTCATACAAATATGGCAATGCTATTCAAACACCACAGAATTGGGAAACTTTCAATGCAAAATATGCCAGGGTCTAGCTTGTATACAATGCTTCCGAGTTCCAACGGATTGACTATAATACTCATGACAAAGTAGGTTATAAACTTTATGCTGGATTAAAGATTAACTCCAAATAAACAAAGCCAAGGCTTACTAGTTCATATAACATGGCAGGAACTCCATTTTTTAAAGACTTAATAGCTCAAAATGGGTGTTCAGTCATGTCAAGAAACTAATGGAATATCTATGACAATAAAATCAGCTCACTAGATGTGTCTATTGATAGTGAGATTACAACTCCAAGCTAAGAAAGAGAAATAACAAATAAATTGGTGCATCCAATTACCTGATTGCTGTAGTTTGGAGCAGAAAAGACAGTAATGCTCAAGAATGAGTAGCATGCAATAAATATAATGCTCAAGCAAAATGAAATCTTCACTTGAGGGTCGTTTTGGTTTGCAATAAGTAGCTGAAATGAAAATCCACTCGCACATACATGAGCAAAACATTCCTTTGGTTTGATGTAAGTGTTCATGTGTAGGTTAACTTGCATAAAGGTTAATACTTCAGCTTGCAATCAAATTAACACATCCACTTTGCACACAAATCTTGATGTTTTTGCTTATACCAATATATACTCATTATTTTCACATATAAAATAGAAAACATTGACTGATCATCATTAATTCAAGGGATAATTACGGATAACCCCATAATTAGTCTTAATTACGCTTAACACCCGTAATTTCCGTAATTACCCCGCTCCTCAAATTCGAAAATATTTACCCACTAATCAAAATTATGCCAAAAAATTCCGATTTTACCCTCGGTTATTTTACACATACACCCCTAAAAACTTCTTTTTTTTATATTTAACTTCCCAAAATTCGGTATTTTGCAAATAACACCCCGAAATAACTCAGATTTACAAAAAAGTCCTCGAAATTCGAATTTTTACAAATAAACCCCCGGAAATGATTCCGATTTACAGAAAAGTCCTCGAAATTCGGATTTTTGCAAATAACACCCCGGCGCGGGCAGGAGCGGAGGAGGAGGCCGGCGGCGGGAGCGGAGGCGGAGGCCGGGCGGGAGCCGGCGGCGGGAGCGGAGGCGGAGGCCGGGGCGCCGGCGCGCCGAAACCCGGGCGCGGACGGCCACGGCCGAGGCCGTTCCGCCCCCGCGTGCCGGGGACGGAGGCCGAGGCCGGCGATCTGGCACGCGGGCGCGGACGACCAAGGCCGAGCCTTCCGCCCCCGCGTGCTGGCGCGCCGGCCTCGGCCTCCGTCCCCGGCACGCGGGGGCGGAACGGCCTCGGCCTTGGTCGTCCGCGCTCGCGTGCCAGCGCGCCGGCGTCGGCCTCCGTCCCCGGCACGCGGGGGTGGAACGGCCTCGGCCTCCTCCTCCGCTCCCGCCGCCGGCTCGCCGGCGCCCCGGCCTCCGCCTCGTCCCCGGCGCCGAAATTCGGATTTTTGCAGAAAAGTCCCGAATTTTCGGACTTTTGCAAATAAAACCCCGAAATTATTCAAATTTACAGAAAAGTCTCCGAAATTCGGATTTTTGCAAATAACACCCCGAAATTATTCCGAATTATAAAAAATCCTGAATTTTCTTATAAAACCCTGTTCTTCCTACTTAGCCCTAAACTTAAAATTTAAAGTAAAATATTTTTTATCATATTTTAAGTAAAATTTTACAAAAAAAATATTAGTGATTTTTAAATTTATAATTACAAATTTAATATTCATACATTACAAAATAGACCCTTAAATTTTTTTTTATAAAATAAGTCTAAATTTTTTTTAAAACTAATTTTTACAAATACACCCCTCATATTTGTAAAAACTTAAGGGTGTATTTGTAAAAATTTAAGAGGTGTATTTGTAAAAATTTTAAATTTTAAGTTTTGAAACCTTCGATGATTTATTTGTAAAATTTACTTATAAAATAAATAAAATTTGGACGTATTTATAAAGAAAAATATTAAAGGTGGTCTATTTTTAAATGTAAAAATAGTAAACTTGTAATTTGTAATTTGAAATTTTAAAACTTTCACGGTATTTTTCGTGAAATTTAATATTAAAAATGATTAAAATATTAATTTATTTTTAAAAAAAATCAAGGGATTTATTTGTAAATGTACAATATAAAACTTGTAATTTTAAATTTTAAGTTTAGGGCTACAGTGGGAAGAATAAGGTTTTATAAAAAAATTCGGGACTTTTTTGTAATTCAGAATAATTTCGGGGTGTTATTTTCAAAAATCCGAATTTCGGGGACTTTTCTGTAAATTTGAATAATTTCGGGGTGTTATTTGCAAAAATCCGCGCCGGCACGCCGGGGACGAAGGCGGAACGGCCTCGGCCTCCGTCCCCGGCACGCGGGGGCGAAACGGCCTCAGCCGTGGCCGTTCACGCTCGGGTTTTGGCGCGCCGGAGCCTCGGCCTCCGTCCCCGACACGCGGGGGCGGAACAGCCTCGGCCTCCGCCTCCGCTCCCGCCGCCAGCTCGCCGGCGCCTCCGTCCCCGACCTCCGCTTCCGTCCCCGGCGCGCTGAGGCCGTTCCGCCTCCGTCCCAGTCTATTTTGTAATATATAAATATTAAATTTGTAATTATAAATTTAAAAATCACTAATGTCTTTTTTATAAATTTTTACGTAAAATATGATAAAAAATATTTTACTTTAAATTTTAAGTTTAGGGCAAAGTAGGAAGAAGAGGGTTTTATAAGACAATTCAGGATTTTTATAATTCGGAATAATTTCGGGGTGTTATTTGCAAAAATCCGAATTTCGGGGACTTTTCTGTAAATTTGAATAATTTCGGGGTGTTATTTGCAAAAATCCGAAATTCGGGATTTTTCTGCAAAAATCTGAATTTCGGTGCCGGGGACAGAGGCGGAGGCCGGGGCGCCGGCGAGCCGGCGGCGGGAGAGGAGGCCGAGGCCGAGGCCGTTCCGCCCCCGCGTGCCGGCGTGCTGGCCTCGGCCTCCGTCGCCGGCACGCGGGGGCGGAACAGCCTCGGCCTCCGCCTCCGTTCCCGGCACGCGGGGGCGGAACGGCCTCAGCCGTGGTCGTCCGCGCCCGGGTTTCGGCGCGCCGGAGCCCCAGCCTCCGCCTCCGCTCCCGCCACCGGCTCCCGCTCGGCCTCCGCCTCCGTTCCCGCCGCCGGCCTCCTCCTCCGCTCTAGCCCGCGCCGGGGTGTTGTTTGCAAAAATCCGAATTTCGGGGACTTTTCTGTAAATCGGAATAATTTCCTGGGTTTATTTGCAAAAATTCGAATTTTGAGGACGTTTTTGTAAATCTGAGTTATTTCGGGGTGTTATTTGTAAAATACCGAATTTTGGACGTTAAATAAAAAAATAAATTTTTAGGGATGTATGTGTAAAATAATCGATGGTAAAATCGGAATTTTTTGATAAAATTTTAATTAAATAACAATCAGGGCCGTGGTAAATATTTTCGAATGTGAGAGGTAGGGTAATTACGGAAATTACAGGGGTTAAACGTAATTAAGACTAATTACGGAAATATCCGTAATTATCCCAATAAAATTTAATAGTAATTTATTTCTAGAAAACCCAGTGTAGGAGCTCACTTGGACCTTGTTCTGGTGGCGCAGATAATAAACATTACGCTACATTTCAAAAATATACTGACAATAAAATCTCTTTCTGGATTATCAGCAAATAATTTTCTTTACAGAAGATAAGCAAACTACTAATGTTTTGGATGCAGCTATAAAATCTCAATTCAGAGCAATTAAGCAGGGTCGCAAAATTCTTCAATATCTGCTCTACTTCAGCGACTCAACAGATTCAAAATCCTTCTTGTCGACAATAATGAAATCATATAAAATGCATTTGGCCCCAGATACAATGTTGAATCCTATGCAAACGTATTCCAACGCAACAATCAAAGTTTTGTATTCAATCCGAATGCATGATTCTTCAGCATTGAGAATATATGAATTCGACTACGCAATAAATAGATAAGAAAAAGGGGGAAATAAAGGAGAACATCGAGAAGAGAATACCTGGAATCCCGATGGTTGAGATGAAGAAGTCCTGGGGTTGAAGCAGGAAGTGAGCTTCTTGTTGCGATTTGGGGACGCGAAGAGGCGCGATTATTGGGATTGCGAGCGTCGCGCAAATTTTAGAACCGCGTTCGAAAGATCTGGACCGTTTGATTTATCCCATCACTGAAATCTCGACGGTAACGAATTCGGTCTCCACGGCTGCCATCGCACAAATCGCTATGGAAAAACCGAAAATTGAAACCGAACATAAAAAAAATAAAAGGAAATTCTTAAATTTTTCATAAATTACATATTTTAAATTTTTTTTTAAGAATTTCATATTTTTTTGAATATCTTGTAAAAATTTTCTTGCTAAAATAAAAGATAGAATTTTTAACAAATAACCACTTATTTTGTTGTGCATTTACGAAAAACTATCTATCTTATCACTATTAGCAAAAAAATCATTTTTCTTATACTATAAATTTATAAAAAATCACTTCAATTAAAATATTTTATTTTATTTATTATATTAATATAAAAGATTAAATTATTTTTATTTATTTTTTTTCAAATAATCGATTTATAATTATCGGACAATCAATTTGACAAAACAAAATTAAAAATTTTTAATTTTATAAGATCAGACAATCAATATTTCATAAAAATAAAAATAAAATCATGTATTTTTTTATATTAATTTAATATTTGTTTAAACTAAAATTAAAATAGAATAATTTGGATTTTTATATTAATTTTAATTGATAAAATCGAATTAAAATATAATATTTTTTTAAATATATTTAATCGATGTGACTTTTTCCAAATTTATAGTACAAGATGAGTGATTTTTTACTAATAATGATAAGATTAGTAGTTTTTCACAAAATCATAATAGAGGATGTGGTTATTTACTAAAAATTCATAAAATTATTCAAATAATATTTTGTTTGACCTCATTTGGAATGAAGTGAAAAAATAAAAATACTTCTTATTTTATTAGAGATGATGATTTTCTACAAATACATGATTTTTATATAGTTATCCGTAATTGTAATGATTTTATAAGGAATTTTTTATATACTTTTTTAAAAATATAAGTTCTAAATTTGGTTTAGATTAGTCATACATTAGCTTTTAATTGATTCCCGAATTTACAACAATTCTTTTAACAAGTTTCCATATAAAAAATAAATTAGACTTTCACATATTTTTTTTTTATCATTTTTGTGTCCCAATAACAAACCCAAATTTACACAAATTTTGTCATTTTTTGTAATGGAATTTAAAAAAAATGTGTGCAAGTATGTTTTTTGTTATTTTGATGACAAAAATGATAGATATGTAATTTTTTTGTTTTTAGATGACAACTTGATAGAAGATTATTATGGATTTGAGAACTAATTTAAACAAAATTTATAGTTGATCTAAATCATATTTCAGATCCATATTTTCTAAAAAAATAAAATTAAAAAATTTCTTATGAAATTATTGTAATTACAAATAACTTAATAAAAAATCATGTTATTACAAAAAACTTCTTTACCTATAACAAGCTATGGGATATTTTCGTCTTTTTATTTCATCACAATGAATATTCTTTGAATATTCTTAATTTTCACGGCAAATATACACCAAATTTTTTTTTGTAACATATCTAATAACCGAAAAATATGTAATTTATAAAAAATTCAAGGAGTTATATACAATCGACCCAAAAAAAAGAATATTATTTTTGAAATAATTCCCGATTTCTCAGATTTTAAATTTCTAACTTTCTGGAAATTTTAGCTGGTTATCAAACTTTGTTTTTTTATTTTTCGAATTAAAGTGAAATATAGTCATACCTATCAAAGGGAAAAAAGTAAAAAAAAAGAAATTAATATTGTTTTAGACAACATAATAAATACTAAAAATTTCAGGGAGTTATTACAATTAAAAAGCCATTTACACCTCAGGTAATATCCAATTATTTCAGGGGGTTATATGTAAAACAGTTCCCATCCTCTCCCACACTTTAAAACGCCGCAAGAGGCCGTTTCCCCGCGTTCTCCACTTTATTCCTCATTTCTCCAGGCGCGAACATCTACGAGCTCGTTGCTGAAGACGGCGCCGATCCCTTAGGGTTTCGTCTCCGATTTGGCTGATCCGAGATCCAATCCCCTGCCGTGATCAGAATCCGATTGCTGTTCTCTTCCGATCCCCGTCGGTTTGATCTCCATCTCAATTTTTTTCTTCTTTTTGATTCTCGTTTTCCAGTATATTTTGATCCGAATAATTGGTTTTATGAACTCGATGTTTTACATTATGGATTTATATCTTTTATATGGATCTGATCATAGTGGGGAAATCAGCTAATGTTTTAGTGGTCGTTTGAACCGACCAATGGGAAATTTTGTCGCTTTCTATGGTTTTGGGCAGTGGGCTCGAATTCCCCCTTTTTTCTGTGATATAGTAGTACGTCATTCTAATTGGGTGGATTAATGCCATTAATCGATTGGTTTTTGTTCTAAAGTCGATGTTTTCTCTACGGTTTTGACATAGAAGTATATAGTTGATTTTAGCCAATAATAGGTGCAATGGTAATCTTTTCTAGGTTGGACGCATTTCAGGTCTTTTGACAGAGAAACTTGAATATCTTATCGGGAAGCATGTCACCGCTTTCTCCTTGGTCATTAGAGTGTGTTTTTAATTGGAAGTGGAATTTTTCTTGTTTTGAGAAGCTAAATTCCATTTTCCTAGCCCTCCAAAGGAAATTCACTATTCGATACAAATTATGGTGTAATAAACTTGTGTACATATTATCCTTTGAAGACAAATAAGCAGAAAGTCGTTGAAATTAACAGACAGGTTCTATTTTTACTGTCATAATAGTTTGACTCTGTTCCCATGATGCATAAGTAGGTCACAAAATTATGTGGCAGAAGAAATATGCTTTTTGTACTGTTTTAATCTTCATTGCACCTCTTGACAGTTCATGATATCATGAGCTTGACTACTTTGTAATTGTTTTCAACAAATGAAAATAAGAAAATGAGTTCTGTCATACCAGGAAAGAATTTCATAATATCATCTTTTGAGAATCTTTGTTTTTCCCTGTGGTGCACATTTCAGCCAATCATTTTTCTAATGCGACGGCAGTAAGATGGTGAAATGAGGTGCAATGCATGTTGGCAGGAATTGGAGGGGAAGGCCATATCAACTACTTGTGGTCATCTCTTGTGTATCCTGCCAGTAGTTACTCTTCTGCTGATCCTGTGTGTATCTTTTATTTCTAGTATCTTAACACTTGAAAAGGTACTGAAGATGCTGGCAAGATACTGTCTAATGATGCTGCATGTCCTATCTGTGATCAAGTGCTGTCAAAAAGGTGATGTCCTTGTTCTTCTTAAATAAAATGTTTTAAAATTTATCAATTTATTTGACCATACGGAGATTTGACTTGCCTAGTAATTTTCCATGGGGTTTCCAAAGACATTTTAAAATCTCTTGCTCTTTACTCTTTGACTTTCCATGCTTCATTATTGATGGTAATTTAGCATAAAGAACAATACTAGATCCTACTAGAGGCATTCTGCAATGTCAGACAGTTCTTATGCTTCTCAATGGTGGTTTTAATTCATTTCAAGTAACACGATAGCTGTTTTCTTGTCAGCCTTATGAGACCAGTGGATATAAATCCTGGTGATGAATGGATAAATGTAAGGAAAAACTTCCATTAAGTTAAATGCTTTTATGAATATATTTAGACTTCTTCTCTTACTGGCTCAATTTTATTTGCAGATGGCAATGGCTGGTGTATCTCCACAAATACGTATCCTCTGTTAAATTCGCATGTTTTACATATAATCTAATTTATTGCTGCACACCCATCCTTTGCTAATTAAAACAACATTGATGGTCTTATTTATCATTCGAAAAAATGATCTATTTTCCTTTGACACTATAAACTTTAGTCATGAAGAGTGCCTATCGAAGTGTTATGTTCTACATTGGACAAAAGGAACTTGAGATGCAGTACAAAATGAACAAGATTGTTGGGCAATGCCGACAGAAATGTGAGGCCATGCAAGAAAAATTTACCGAGAAGCTGGAGCAGGTTCATACTGCATATCAGAAAATGGCAAAAAAGTGCCAGCTGATGGAACAAGAGATTGAGAACTTGTCAAAAGATAAGCAGGAACTTCAAGAAAAATACGCTGAGAAATCCAGGTCAATGTTCTAGTGCCAAAATATTCTGGAAGGATTCATTTGTCTCTCTGTTCTTGATCACTACCTTTTAGAGGACAATATAACCTTCAACGCTTGCTCTTCTAAAACCAGGCAGAAGAGAAAACTCGATGAGATGTATGATCAGTTGAGAAATGAGTACGAGTCAATGAAGCGTTCAGCTATACAACCTGCAGGCAGCTACTTGCCAAGGACCGATCGAGACTTATTTGCAGGCATTGACACTATGATTGATGGCAGAGACCAGATCAGAAAAGGTGATTTCATGACAATATCAAGTACTTGTTGACCTTTTCTCAAACCGGGAACTAATATTCTTGAGAACTGATAAGAAACAGCATGATAAATCCTTTCTCAAGATCCCCCCAAAGTACAATCGATTTATTTATTGCAGATTGGTTCACTCCTGATACTCCAGGGCAGAGAGAGGATATGTGGCCTGCAAGACAGAAAAATTCCAACTCGACTGCCTTTGAGCTTTCTGGAGGTTCTCCAGCCAAGACAGCAGCTGGTCCTGTGGATAGTGGAAGCAGAAGACCAGCTCGCCCGATTTTTGGTGCTGGTGTGGGCAACTCATCTTCAACCCTGCGCAACCTCATAATTTCTCCAATGAAAAGACCTCAGTTATCCCGTGGTCGCCCCCACATGTTCACGTAAAGCTCTTTTCTCTCATCAATAACTAGTTATCTGTTGTAATGACATGAGTGAGAAGCATGCCTACCAGCAACCACTGCTTTGTCGATCGGAAGCAACACGCACACGTATCCTTTTTTAAAATTTTTCTAAGATACAATGCTGTGGGATGTGGTCTACTGTAGATCAGCAGCATGATAGTGCCACTTGCCATTTGTGATTACTGATGAAACAAACATATGATCTCAGGTTGTAGGATGGACAGATTGCTGCAAATTCTTCTACAATCCATTTTGTGAGTGCTCTTACTTTATTTCATTTTCATATACAAGCAAATGTTGTGAGGCTATTCATGTAAATCAAACAGTAATTCAACATCCGCTCGCTAAGCAAATTTAGGGATTTACTTTTTCTAGAGAAGATAAGTTGGCCTTGAAGATTTCTATTAAATACATTGTTCCAATATTACCTTTTGAATGCCATACAAACATCTGATAACCAATAAGTGGGAAATAAGCTCATTAATTCCATATGAAATTTTTACAAGAATATCACAAACTTAAATACTCAATCCAATTTGATCCGAGACTAGCTTCTATACCATAGATAATAAACAAGTTAGACCAGACAGACTAAGTTTCTAAAACTTCTGTTGGATATTGAAATTTCTGATATCTGGATCCACAGCTCACAGGTCTTGATCTCTTTCTTCCCATTTACTTCTCATCATTTATCCTTTCATGGCTTCTGCAGGTAAGATGTACTAATGAGCCTTTGCACACTAAATGAGGTGAATTTTCCTGCTAATTTTTCCAAAATCAACAGGCAGAAGCACACGAGTGGAATATTCCAAACGGCTATCAATTCATAGGCTGCTCCTTCTAAACTAGATTCTTCTACGTTAGGAGACTGGTGCCGATTTTACTTAAATGTACTAACCTCGTCTGGTTATAGTTCCAACTACAGACATTTTCCATTTCTGTGATTTGTGAAGCAGGGTGTAATTTGCTTGAATAAAAGCCATCTGGTCAAGTCCCATGATCTTCCAAACTTGTGCAGTTTTCTCTTGGATCCTTTTTCAAATTCTCTTTTGCCACTTCTTCATTTTATGACCTATGACACTATTAACACCTTTTCCTTCCGTTCCAATGATTGATTTTAATGTATAGTTGCATTTATTATAATTGCTTTTAAGCATCTTTTGTCAGTGTATTACTTGCTTGACTAAGTGATGACTTCTGCTATTTATCACCTGAATCTGAGATCAACTAACCAAGGAACTTTACTTGTGAATCAGCAATCTTCAACTGCAAATAGAAAGTGTTTGTTACGTCCAAAAAATATAGAGTTTTGGACTGAATACTATCCAAATTCAAGTTTCGTTTTCCTTCCTCAAACACCACATCACAATCATCGCCATTATATTTTTGACAACATGAAACCAAATGAATGCATTCAAGTCATTTTCCTGCTCATTGCTTCCAAAGATAGAAGCATAAACTCAACATAATGATTTTAACATTACCAATAGAGAGTAGAAGCAAGGATTATAATTAGAAATATTAGTTAGGAAAGAAGCCAATGAACAGATAACAGCCCTATAAGAGATGAATAATGTGCATCCATTTGTTATTACAAGTACTATGTCAAAAGACTCTGTGACAAGTATACTTTCAACAATGGAGCCTTTGAAGAAATCCCAATTGTATCTCCATGTTGGATTGAATAAACTACATGCGAGCCATCCATATATATGTTGCCTTCTTTACTGTACCAAGCTGCTTGCATTGATTGGTTTGGTTTAATCAAACCATGCAGCAAAGGGACATTACCATGCCTGGGTAGAATTGGCTCTCTCACCATATACTGAAGCTCTTGACTTGAAACAGGCATCGGAAATCCACCAGCTGAAAGCATAGCTGCAGTCGACCCTGCAGCAGTGGATACTCTCAGACCACTTGATCGACAGTTGACCAAAGAAGATGCCTTCTGGTTGTCATTCATGATTCTGAATTAAAAGTTCAGGAACCTGTTACCAAAGAGAATCTCAAGTATGTAATTTAAGCATTTTGCTGAGAACTAAAAAAAAATGACATACCGAAATGAGAATCTAGACACAGTTGCTGGACATGGGTGTGCAATTAGAATATCATTTAGAGCATAGGTTGGCAACCTTCTATTATTCAGGATTATTGATATCCTTGAAAGTTCAGAAGGTTCCTTGTGACCCTCGAGGATTTCATTCAATACCTAGAGTCAAAAGAGACATTATAACCAGGCAGAAGTAACACCCTGAATCAATATAATCATCCCAAAATTGGAATTATACAAAGTTCAAAATAGACTTGAGATGCAGGAGAATGATTCCAAGTATGGAATATACAGTTCAAAGTTTACCTGCTCAAAGTTTCCTGCAGTTGCAGCACAGAGATAGCCAGTGCTCCTGGTTGCATCAAATTCGTCATTGAACTTATCAACCTGGAGGGTTGAAAGACATTATCTCATTTTATTTCCACATGAAAAAACAGTGAAGGATCTCAAAACAATCACGACAATCAGAAACCCATAAATGTTACCAAAGCAATTGCTGAATTAGATACATATTTCACAAATACTGGTCACTACCTCCTCGACTTGTGTGGGATCCGAGTTGACTCCCACAACTGGTATTGAGCCATCCAAAAAGTGACTGGCCTGCAACAGAGTACCATCTCCACCAACAGTGACAACAAGATCTACACCATGGACTGATTCGGACAGATTGTTGCGCATAACAGATTCCCAATCAACTGGTTGGTGTTGCAGAACATTCTGACAGTAATTGATTGTGTCCTTATGAACCCTACATCTGTCATCCAAATATCTTAAAATCTGCAATAGCCAAGACACGCATTTCAGTTATATCACAATAAACATGATGTCCTTGCTGGAAAGAATGCTGAATATAACAAACGCAACAGTGACAAAACAGAAATTCACAACTCTATATCTAAGATGCCAAAATACACAAATAGTCCTATATTCTTATGCATGAGACTTATTTCTACATATCTCAAGCTGATCAACAGGTCAAATTTAAAACTCAGGTCAGATAGAATGACGAAGTTTTCATTAAGTGCCTTGCCTTTGGCCTCCATTTCTAAAACAATAGCCTCCATCACATTAGCAAGAAAAACAAACATATATGCCACTTCTAAATGCATCGATCATAACGACCAAGAACTCCCTGTTTATCTTCATTCAACAATGCACAACAGTGAGCAATGCATGATTGGATATATCACTCAAAAAACATCCCAAAATTCAAATTTGAATCAACTCAGATAGCAAAAAAAACCCAAACTACTAGGTAAAAGAAAAAACTCATTCCAAATTTCCACCTTTCCACAATTTCAATCTAATTGGAGCTTCCAAATTTTTAAAAAAGGTACATTAATTTATCATGTGAACAAAAACCCTAATACTAGATTGCTTCATTTCATCAATTTTCCTTCGTGACAGCTTCAATCACAGAAAATGCACGCAAACCAAGTGCTTAATCAGCAGAATCCATCAAATTCAATACTCCACATGGTTTCCTTGGTGAATAGATCCAAGGCTTCGTTTGAAGAGATCTAAGCAGTCGAAGAAAGCCATGGGAATTCCAAAGGAGAAGAAAGACATGGCGTGCGATTACCTTGGATTTGGCGGCGGGAGGGAGATGGCCGGAAATCTTGGGTCTCGGCGGGTACACGTCCAAAGGCTTCAACAGCAGGAGCACCCGCCGCCGCGACATCGCCGCTCTTCCTCTCTTCCACCATCTACCGCTTCTCCGTCACTTCTCATGGTGGCCGTGGGCCGCTTTCTCTGGATATCCTGCAAGGCCCGGCCCAATCCTACGAAAACTTCAGCCTGGTTGCCCCCCCCTCTCTCTCTCTCTCTCTCTCTCTCTCTCTCTATATATATATATATATACACACACCAAAAACACGTATTTTCTGCTTATTACACAGAACCATTTCAGTTATCAGAATTTGTACAAAAATTACATTTCTAGTATAAAAATTTACATCAAATTAAAAATTGTTCTCAAAAATTGGATAATATTAAGTCCAAACAAACAAAAACACTAAATCAAGTTTTTAAAAAGATAGTTTGTATATTTCTACTGAAAAGAAATTGTATATTTCTACTCATGTTTTCAGCGCGAGTAAAAAAATAATTACCATCCGCTCATGTGATTTATTTCGGGCTAAATTTTAACTTAAATTCTGAAAACATCAAAAATACTCTTGAGCCAAAAAAACAAAAGATAAATCACAATTCATCCATTTTCTCCATCTCTTTCTTTTTTTTTTCCTCCTTCTTTTTTTTCTTATTTTTAAATTTTAAATCTAAAATTTTTTTTGGATTTATTTCATTTGAAATATTCTGGTGATCATAAAGGCTTCCTACAATGGATGAGCTTAGGAGCAAGCAATATTGTCACGACGACTCTTTTTTTTAAATCAGAAATTACAAAAATCTATTTACGAATTCTTTATAATTATAAAAACTTATTTACGAATTCTTCGTAATTGTAAAAAAATAAAAAACTCAAAATAAAAAATTATTTAAGATATTTATGAAAAAAAACCTTGGATGAAAAACTCGACTCCTATTTCGCACCCACGGCTACTCCTTGAAGCTTGTGGGCCATCAAATAGGGGTAAATGCCAATTTATAAGCTCAAACAATAAGCGAAAATAATATCCCAATGGCTTGAAATAATAACCATTGGAGCATAAAAAAGTTTAATCACGATTAACCATTAAAATCTATTAAACTTTAAGAAAAGTTATTTAGGGATATTTTAATTATTTTATTCCCTCATAAACTGACTCATACACAATATTCCAAGAATATATTTTAATCTGTGACAAAAATTTTAAATTCGAGTAGATTTTGGCAAAGTAATGTTTATTTTGAGTACAAATATACAATTTATCAAAATTTGGAGTAGATATATGCGGAAAATGCCCTTTAAAAAAATAATGACTTGCGCACGAAAAACATCGATTAAAGAAGCAAGCAATTTCCAAGAGCAACGTATATCATTTTTTTAGCCCAGAAATGATTGAACCGTGTTTATTCTGGACATATTCCTCAACTAAGTAATATAATCAGTACAATAATGAATGCCATTTTTATACGGTAAGGGACTATAAAATAATAAATCATTTCGTATAATAAAATGAAAAAAATACAAAAAACATTTTTGCATGAAGCTACTTGTCATTAATAGAAATTGGAATTGGACCCATGCATTTCATTCTTTTTTCTTCTTTTTCTTTCGTTTTTGAGAAAAAATGTCTTTCTCTTTTATAGAAGGAAACATATAAGATAATCCTTTCTAGGGCATTATTTACAAGTCAAGAGCCAATCAAAGCCAGGGATCTTAAAGAGAAACTTTGCAAAAAACAAAAATGATCAGAGAATATAATCACAATATCAGAGAATCATAAAGCTAACAAGCCTTAGCAACACTGTATCACAAGCATACGAATGCATACAATCCTTCTGCTCCACTGAGGACAAGACCATGCACATGAGGAACAGCCATGAAAGTCTAGTCAATGTTCCATCTCACTTAACTCCAATTTCAATAGAAACTTTCCAATCTTTTTTTCATGACAAATGATGCAGGAGCTCACTCACAGGTTCAACAGAAAAAGACAATCATTTCATGCTCTTCTGAATCCACTGTTCATATCGTTCATTTCTTGTGTTTTTTCGAATCCATGAACATTAACTTTTTATCAGAGCAAGAAACTGTTGACCAAGGTACCAATCCATCAAAAAATGACCCCGTTTCAAGAATAAAACCCTAACTGCTAGCTCTCCCAGTTTTAGAATGATTCACTTGAGCCGTTATGTTACTTTAAAAATATGAAAATTATTGACTATTGATGGCACAAATTATTAGTTTCGTGGTTTTATATACTATTTATTGTTTTATTTTTTAAATAAATTTGATTGTAATTCAGATCAAATTTGAAATTATAATGAGTGACTCACGTTTAATTATCCGTTTAAATAATAATGAATAACAATATAAATAAAACCAAAGTTTATTTATGTGCTCAAATAGGTGTTATGTGATGAGTCAGAACGTTTTACTATATACTCAGTATTTGATTTGATTTTGAATTTGCCTAGTTAAAGGAAGATAAAGATTTTAAACTTATTTATAATTGTAAAATCCCGAAGGAAGTTATTTACAAAAATAATATTAAGGTGTTGAAAAAGTATGGGGAGTAAATAAAATTTTACCCCTACTTAACTAATAATAGGGAGTTAGGTGAAGGGAAAGAAAATAAAATAGAGTATAGAGAACAATAAATTTTGTGCTCCTGCACTTGCTTTTCTCTCTGGTTTTTTTATTTTTCTCTCATGAATCCTCTTAAGTCCTGATCAAAAGAAAATTTTGATTGTTCCTCTTCTTTGATTCTTCCTCTTCTTTGATTCTTCCCCATCAAAGAAAGACAAAATCTCAAATGGATTAGCTGCTAATCGCAAGAAAGGATTTCAGGATTTATTATATCGATTTTTTGGGTGCTAAGGTATGAAATTTTATTTTATACATTTTATATTATTTTTATTCATAGATCATATATCAAAAGGATAGAATTGAAACCCACAATTGTTATTAGAGCCTATTTCTGATGTTAAGTCCATGAGAAGTTAAATTATAATTTAATCTATTAGTATCAATATTATTGGTGGTGTGAAATTTGAAATTAAATTTGAAATTTTTTCAATTTTTTGGTGAATTTCATTGAATCAGTTGGTTTATAGAAAATGTTGTGATTTTAAATTTTATAGGGGCTTTCATGTAAAATTAAATTCAATTCACAACAACAAATTTTGCATTTATTTTGAAAAGCATTTTGAATTCAATTTCTCTAGTTCCTGAGCCTGTTTATATTAAGTTGAAAATTTGATTGTGATTATTTATACTAATGAAAATTTAAGCATAATGATTTTGAATGTTTATGAGTTTAAATGGCCAAATATTTCCTAAAGAATTTTTAGGTTATTTTAATTTATAAATATTGTTATTCTATATTTATTTTTACTATAGTCAATTTAACTCAAAGATTGAGTTGATGAAGAAAAGAAATAAATATAGAATGTTACATAAATTTTTTTGTGACAATAAAAAGAAGGCAAAGCAGACTTTTATTGTTTGCTATGATTTTTGTAGATGTTTTGTTGGTGGGATATCGTAATTTGTATTATTCTCTTAAAGAATATAATATAAAATTATAATATAATCTCAATTTCGATTTTGATGATTATGTGTGGAATGTCGTGGCTTGTATTAGTCTCCCAAAGAAACTAATGCAAGATCACAATATAATCCATATTTGAATTTAATGAAATCATGAATTATTTATTATTAAAAAATATTTTTTGTATATTTGAGCTTTTATTATAAATTTACAGTATAGAATCTAATAGTTAGCTCTTGAAGGTCGGGATCATAAATGTATCAAATTGCTCAACTTGGAGAAGTGGACTAGAAACTCATCTAGCATTTTAAAATTTTAACATTGCTCTTGAAAATCCTAAACTATCTGTTGGGTTTACCCAATTTGAATGGTCTCAATTTAAGAAATGACATAAAATAAATAAATTAATAAAATTAATAATTAGAAGAATAATTTTTGAAACTATCCATGCAAGTATGTTAGATATTTATTCTACCATGAAATTATTTTAGAGTATTTGTGATAGGTTTGCTGGATCCTCCAAAGTCAATTATCTCTTACTCGTAAACTCCACAATACAAAATTGGCTGAGCATCAAAATATTTGAGAATATATCTTGAAAATATTTTTAATTGCATATGAGTTGAAAAGTTTGGATTTAAAACTTGATAATGAATATATTATACTGCATACTGGACTCACTACTTACATCATTTAAAAATTTTATTATTAATTACAATACTCATGATCGTCATTGGTCAATGGATGAGTTGTTGAATTAGTATATCTCAGAAGAGGAAATATTTTAGATGAAGATAAAGATTTTAGACTTGTTTATCATTATAAAATTTTGGAGGGAATTTTTTGCAAAAATACTATTAAAGTGTTGAAAAAATACGGGGAGTGAATAAAATTTTCTCCCTACTTGACTAAAAATAGGGAGTTAGGTGAAGGGAAAGAAAATAAAAGGGAGTATAGGGAGCAATAAATTTTGTGCTCTTGCACTTGCTTTTCTTTCTGATTTTTTTATTTTTCTCCTGTGAATCCTCTTAAGCCTTGATCGAAAGAAAATTTCAATCGTTCCTCTTCTTTGATTCTTCCCCATAAAAAAAGGATAAAAACTCAAGGTGGATTAGCTGATAATCGCAAGAAAGAATTTCAAGATTTATTCAATCGAATTTTCGAGTCCTAAGGTATGAAATTTTATTTTATATATTTTATATTATTTTTATTTGTGGATCATATATTAAAGAATAGAATTGAAAGTCATAATTGGTATTAGAGTCTACCTTTGATGTTTGATTCATGAGAAATTAAGTTATAATTTAATCTATTGGTATCGATATTATTGGTGGTGTGAAATTTGAAATTGAATTTCAAAATTTTTCAATTTTTGGTGAATTTCATTGAATCAGTTAGTTTATAGAAAATTTTGTAAATTTAAATTTTATAGGGCTTTTATGTAAAATTGAATTCAATTCACAGCAATGGATTTTGCATTTATTTTTGAAAAGCATATTGAATTCAATTTCTCCAATTTTGTGATTGATTATACTAATGACAATTTAAGCATAATGATTTTGAATGTTTATGAGTTAAAATTGCCAAATATTTCCCAAAAAATTTTGATGTTATTTTAATTTATAAATATTATTATAAGATATTTATTTTGATTATAGTCAATTTAATTCAAAGGTTGAGTTAGTAAAGAGGAGAAATAAATATAGAATATTATAAAAATTTATTTATGACAATAAAATAAAAGCAAAATAGACTTTTATTGCTTGTTATAATTTTTGTAGATATTTTGTTGGTAGAATATCATGATTTGTATTATTTTCCCAAAAAAATAAAACAAAATCATAATATAATCTTAATTTCAATTTTGATGATTATATATGGAATGTGGTGGTTTGTATTAATCTCTCAAAAAAACTAATGTAAGATCATAATATAATTCATATTTGAATTCAATAAAATTATGAATTATTTATTATAAAAATATTTTTTTTATATTTGAGCTTCTGTTGTAAAATTTGTAATATAAAATTTAGCAGTTAGCTCTTAAATGTCGAGATCTTGAATGAATCAAATTACTTGATTTGAAAAAGTAAACTAGAAACTCATTTGTCATTTCAATATTGTAATATTGCTATTGAAACTCCTTAATCACCTATTGGGTCTACCCAGTTTAAATAGTTTTAATTTGAGAAATGACACAAAATAGATAAATTAGCAAAATTAATAACTAGAAGAATAATTTTTAAAACTATTCGTGCCAGTCTGTCAGATATTTATTCTGTCAAGGAGTTATTTCAGAGCATTCATGACATCTTTGTTGGGTCCTCTAAAGTCAAAAAATTATCTCCAACTCACAAGCTCCACAACACAAAATTAATTAAGCATGAAAATATTCGAAATATATCTTGAAAATATTTTCAATTGTATGTAAGTTGAAAAGTTTGAATTTAAATTTTGATGATGAATATATTATACTGTATACTAAACGCATTATCTGCATCATTTGAAATTTTGTTATTAATTATAATACTCATGATTGTCATTGGTTGATGAATGAGTTGTTGAATTAGTATATCTCAGAGAAGAAAAGAAAGAAAGCTGCTAAATCTAAACTTATTAAAATTAAATCAGCAAATCTAGTTAAAATAAAGCACAAATTTAATCTTCAGTTCAAAAATCTTTCAAGAAGCAGGTTGAAGGAAGAAATTTGTAAAGGAAGATGTTGTGAAAGGAAAAATACTTACTTAGTCAGAGAAAAAGATTTGTTTTTATTACAGGAAAAAGGAGGATTTTATAAAACATTGTTACAAATTGAAATTTCTACAAGAAAAAAAATAAAGTAATTTAAAGTGTCTACTTTGTTTTGAATCACATTATAGTGATATTTCTCTTGATGCATGGATTGTGAGTTTGAAATTATCGGTCCATATTTCAACTGTTATACAGGGGTTCTTATATTTAAGAAAACTAAATGATCAGGAGAAGTATGCATTCATGGAAAACAATGAGTGAGTTGAAATCATTGATGTTAGAACATATTTCCCAATTTTCCATGGTGATCATGTTGTTATATTATCAAGTACAGTTTTTGTATTAGCTATCATGCGCAATCTACTATCAGTTTCTAGACTTAAAGAAATTGATTACTCTTTTATTTTTGGCAAAAATTATATCTTTTTGATATATAATAGTGTTATTATTGCTACTATTATTTTATTTGATAGTTTATATAAATTATATGTGAAACTCGAAGTTGACTCTCTAGTTTAATATTATAATGTTAACTTTAGACATATATCTTTTTGTGATATGAATGTATACCTGGTTAAAAATTCTTCTCGTTTGTAGTACTATCATTTAGGTCATATTGGTAAAGATAGATTTGAAAGACTCTAAGGTGATGAGATATTGTAAAATATGAATTTTGATTATTTTGATGTCTATGTAAATTACATTAAGGGTAAGATGATAAGAGCATCATTTTTAAAAGAATCAAAATTTGATAATCTATTAGACTTGATCCATGCAGGTGTTCATGGTCCAAATAGGGTTACTACTCAGAATAATCAAAGGTATTTTGTGACTTTTATTGATAATTATTCATGACATGAATATATGTATCTGTTGTACAAAAAGATATATTTGAAATATTCAAAGTGTACAAAGCCAAAGTTGAAAATCAACTGGGTAGAAAAATTAAAACTATCAGGTCAAATAGAGGAGGTAAGTACACTTTAGATCCTTTTCAAAATTTCTTGTAAAAATATGAGATCATTGTGAATATAATTATTTCAGAAAATATAGAGCATAATGGAGTGGTAGAAAGGAGAAATAGAACCTTAATGGATATGGTTCATTGTATGTTAGTTTATAATAAATTACCAGATTTCTTATGGGGTGAAACACAGAAAATATCTACATATATTTTAAATAGACTGCTATTCAAGTCAGTTCCTAAAACCCTTTTCGAGTTATAACTTAGCAGAAAGCCTAGTTTAAATTATCTTATAATATGGGGTTGTAATACAAAAACCAAAATTACTGAATTTGGTATGTCAAAACTGCAGCCCACAATTTGAATTGTAAATTTATTAATTTTTCTGAAAGATCTAAATATTACAGGTTATATAATCAAGTTTAAAGTTTTATATTTGAAAGTAGAGATATTAAAATTATTGAACATGAAATATTTATCAGAGAAAGTAAGAGAAAAAAATTGAGTTTAAAGGTGAGTCAGATAACGTTGAACAAAATGAAGCATCAATAACTAGGCCAAGTCAATTGAAAGAAAGAGCTACAAAAATTCATAAATCAATTATATCTAATGACTACATTACATATTTAAAGAAAATTAAAGATATACATACTCAGAGTTCAAATGATCAAGAAGAGGTACTTTGTCATCAATTATAGAGAATGATGATCCACTAAATTTTTCAGAGGCCATGAATAGTGAGAATGCCAGATTTTAGATAAATGCAATCATTGAAAATATAGACTCAATGTAGAAAAATAAATTTTGATTTCTTATATAAACTCCTAAGAATT
This sequence comes from Trichopus zeylanicus subsp. travancoricus, assembly GCA_005019695.1. Lineage (NCBI taxonomy): Eukaryota > Viridiplantae > Streptophyta > Magnoliopsida > Dioscoreales > Dioscoreaceae > Trichopus > Trichopus zeylanicus. The sequence goes on along the minus strand of RXID01014475.1, from coordinate 288,880 downwards.
GTAAACCAATTAGTTATAAATGAGTTTATAAGATAAAATTAAAAGCCAATAGTAAGGTTGACAAGTACAAAACAAGCTTAGTTGTTAAAGTTATATTCAGAGAGAAGGAATTGATTATGATGAAACATTTTCTTCAGTCTTTAAAAAAATTTATTTAAAATCTTTATAACATTGGTTGCATATTATAATTGTGTACTTATTCAGATGCGTGTTAAAATAGCATTTCTGAATGGAGTTCTTGAAAAAAAAATTTATATGATTTAGATAGAATGAGTCATTAGAAAAAGTAGATGAAACAAAAGTTTATATATTGCATAATCTATTTATGGTTTGAAATAAGTATCTTGACAGTGGTATTTCAAATTTCATGAGACAATTATAAAGTTTGACTTTCAAGAGAATGTGATTGAGAACTGTGTATATCTAAATGCCAGTGGGGGTAAAGTTTAGTAATAATACTTTATGTTGATGATATAGTATTAATTGGTAATGAGCTAAATTCTATTAAAAAAACTAAAAAAAAAATGCTATTTACAGTTTTTGAGATGAAAAATCTTGGCAATACTTCATATATCGCAAATATTAAAATATATAGAGACAAAAAGCATTGATTTCTTGGACTTTCTCAGGAGACATATATTACTAAAATTCTTTAAAAATATAGTATAGATAATTCCAAGGATAGAAAATCACCTATAGTCAAATGCAATAAATTCAATTTTCAACAATATTCTCAAAATGATCTTCAAATATGAGAGATACAAAAAATTTCTTATGCATCAACTATTGGTAGTTTAATATACTTGATGATTTGTACTTATCTGTATATTGCTTTTGTTATAAGACTTTTTAGTGTTAGAGTAATATAGGAATGCCTTATTGGAGAATAATTTTGCTACTTAAAGCTCAAAATTATGTACTTATGTTTGATGGTTAAAATTTATTAAATACTCTTATATATATAGATTTTGATTGAAAAGTATATGAGAATAGTTTGAAGTATACATTTGGTTATCTATTTACTTTGGCAAAGGAGGTTATTTCATAGCACAATATGAAAATGCTACCACTATTTTATCAACTATAGAGGCAAAATATATAGTTTGTTGTGAGGCTAATAAACATGTTATATGATTAAAATATTTTCTTTCTGATCTCAAAGTAGTTGATTATACTATAAGCTAGGACAAATAGTTTGTAATAATCACACACTTATATCTCTCACTAAATATGCTAGATATCATTCCAAAGCAAAATATATTAAGTTACAATTTAATTATGTTAATGAAAAAGTTCACAAAAAGAATATTGTTATTTCACAAATTTTCTCTACAGATAATTTGGTTGATCCAATGACTAAAGGATTTGCAATAAAGATATTTAAAAAACATGTCGAGATAGTTTCCAGAGATGATATTATGCTTTAATAATTATATACAATATATTTGTTTATATTATGCTTATCAGTAAAATGCCAATTTTCTCATTTGAAATGATTTTATTGATGAGTTTATTTTTAATCTTCCAATGTGGAAGATGGAGTTCTTGGAAATGCGATTGGTTACTAGGTAGATTGGTAATAATCACCTATATGAGAACCTAGTAATTATATATTGGTGATTCCTAAAATGTTTGAGGTGAAGATATGATTGGATATTATATTCATTTTATACCTTTCATTTAAATGATGTGTATTAACATTTGTAGAATGTTCTTAGTAAGAATTGTGTATCTAAGTGATACATTTATGAGAGAAGCATAAATCGAGTAGATTGTCAGTAGAAAAGATATAAAAATTCTCACTACTATTATATGCTTATATTTTGATATTATTCAGCTTAAATGATGCAATACTTTATTCGTTTTGACATAAAAATGATTGGTAGACCATTGGTATACATCCATTCATAATTAGCATACATGGAACTATTGAGAAAGAATCATATAGTCCATTATCTCTGAATTACATAGTTGGGATCCTGTCCGAAAATTGATTTTTTTTAAAATTATTATTTTCAGTATATATCTATGTATATATAAATAAACGGATTTATAGATCAAGTAAGAGATTGTTAGTCCTTTGATTTTATAAACTGTTTATTATTTTATTTTTTAAATAAATTTAATTGTATAATTCAGATCAGATAGTTTGAAAATATAGTGAATGACTCAAATTTAATTATTTAATTAAATATTAAAATGATAATGGATGATAGCATATATAGAGTTAAATTTTATTTACGTGCTCAATTTGATATTCTATAATGGGTCGGAATGTTTTGTTATATACTCAGCATCTGCTTTCATTTTGAAATTACTGTTTAAAAAAGATAAAGATTTTATAAACGGATATGTAGATCAAGTAAGAGATTGTTAGTTTTATGATTTTATAAAATGTTTATTATTTTTATTTTTTAAATAAATTTAGTTGTGTAATTTAAATTAAATAGTTTAAAAATATAGTAAGTGACTTAAATTTAATTATTTAATTAAATATTTAAATGATAATGGATGATAGCATAAACGGAGTTAAATTTTATTCACGTATTCAATTTGATATTTAGTCAAAACGTTTTGTTATATGCTTAGCATCTGCCTTCATTTTCAGATTGCTGTTTTGAAGAAGATAAAGATTATGAATTATTTATAATTGTAAAATCTTAGAGGAGGTTTTTTACAAAAATACATTAAAGTGTTGAAAAAGTACCGGAAGTGAATAAAATTCTCCCCTGCTTGACTAAGAATAGGGAATTCGGTGAAGGGAAAGAAATAAAAGAGAGTATAGAGAGTAATCAATTTTGTACTCTTGCACTTACTTTTCTCTTTCGTTTTTTTTTTCCCCCGTGAATCTTCTTAGGCCTTGATCGAAAGAAAATTTCGATCGTCCCTCCTCTTCGATTTTTTCCCATAAATAAAAGCAAGTATTTAAAATAGATCAGCCGGTAATCAAAGGAAAAAATTTCAGAATTTATTCAATCAAATTTTTAGAACCTAAGATATAAAATTTTATTATATATATTCTATATCATTTTTATCCGTTGATCATGCATTAAAATATAGAATTGAAGCCTACACAAACAAAAGAGGATCATGCTCAAGTAGCAAACAGATATGTTAGCCAGCCGTAGTACGAGTTAGGGTTCATATGCACGCATGGACAGCATTTTTTTCCATGCATTGTATCATTCAAATTACTCCATTACGCTCAAGAAAAAAAAATAAGAAGCAAGTATGTGTCTGAAGCATTTACTCTCGATTAAATGCATTTATTTCTTGATTCTGTACTTGGTTACGACATTTACTAACATATTATCCAATCAACTCAAAATATACGTATTCCGTATGTTATCTTCTTTATATCTCCCATATAAAGGGTACAGGAGATTATTTCATTATGATTCCATATCTTACGATCATGTGCGCGTTAGATCTTGTAACTTGACTGAGTGTTGTGTAATATGCTTCAGATCTCAAAATTCCTATATATCGATACTTCGATAGAATTGTTTCTGGAGCCGCTTCCGAACAAACTTTTGGATGTACGTTAGCATTTCCATCTTCCATGCAGATTCTGAGCGAAAACGAGACACAACTCATGCAAGACTGTGTTCTTCTCATATCGTGTTACTTAAAATCCGCTTACAAGTTCTGCAGAACTGTAACGCGAAGTAGATAAATAATCGAGGAAACTCGAAGAAAAGGAACTGCGACATGGTTTCATGGAGAGGCAGACGAGCAATGAGGATGATAGTTACTTCCAATGTAATCTCTCCGTCCTTGTTGTCCAAACAGGAAGCACATCACGTTGGAAACCTTTAACTAATACACAACTAAATCATCAAAACACACTTAGTTTTTGATAAAAGAGATCACTTTCCAAGGTTTAAACCCAAGCACTTTTGAGCTAGTGCTTTTCCCGCTTTGCATCGCATGCTGCTGCCACTCCATTCCCAGTATTCCTGTACGGACAAGATCTTCACCTTTTCTTAAAAAAAATAATTTATTTTATTTTATGTACTTTATAATTAACTCATGGTGAAAAGCTCGCAGTAAAAATGGAAAAAAAATTTTAAAAAAATGGTGGAGAAAATTTGCTGCGAAAACTCAGCGCGCACGTCCCTGGCGAATCACGTGAGGGGCGAACACGGCGGGGCCCGGCGAGTTCAAAAGAGGGGCGATCGGGAATATCTCGACCGTCGGATTGAAGGAACGGAGGGGCCTGGAGAGATCTCGGCCGTGGGATGCATGTGGCGCGGAATCGTGTCGTTAAGCGACATGACAGCTTTGTCTGGTGTCTGGACCCCACGCGCCCCGTCAACGGGAGGAGTGGTCCCCTCCCCGCGCTGTCGCTTTCGAGATATTTAAAATTTTTGTTTTAATTATCCTAATTTTTCAGTGGGAGCGGGCGAGTCCATCCATGCGGTGCCATCCATCCATGGCCATCGGGGGAATGCCATCATCATGCCCATTTGACCACCGCGGATAGCCCGGATGACCGCCACGTGTGATGGCGGGACCAGCAGACGTCGCTTTCGGTCTTAAATGGTGGAGGGATGGAAACGGAGGCCGAGAGCGGGAAAAGGCAAAGCGGTTTGGATGCCACGTCAGACTCAATCCTCGCCGTCCGAAGATCTAAACGGCGATCCCGAGGCAGGATGTACGTCTATTTCTTCTTCTTAGACCTTCACACACCTCTTTCTTCCGGTCTCCACAAGTTGGGTGGGAATCGAAGAAAGCTTCGCGGCTGATCGCCATGGCGGTGGCGATGGAGGGCTTCTCGATCCGGTAAAGAGATTCGATTCAATTTCTTTTTTTTTGGTCTTTTTTTTGGGTTGTTGATCCTGGTTTTTGGTTTTTTGATCTGGATTCTAGCGAGTATGCGGGGAAGATGAGGAGTTTGGAGTTCGGGAAGTGCTGGCCCTTCGATGGCGCCGGCGCCGGCCGGGCGTTGCCTCCGATGGCGGTGCGAAAGTTCCGGTGGTGGGTGAACGAGCTGGAAATCGCACGTAAGGGTGAGGAGAAGGTTGTTTCCGGCGGGATCGTGCAGGAGAAGGACGAGGCTGCCGGCGAGGCGGCGCAGGAGGATGAGAGGCGCGGGAGAGGGAAGCAGCGGGCGCCGAAGAAGCGGTCCATCGTGGAGTTGTTTGCCGCCGCGCCGCAAATTGAGGCCGTTGAGGAGGAAACCGACGGCGATGGTGAGCGTGATGCCGAAAATATCGACGAAGCTAGAGAAGTGGAAGGAGGAGGTGCGGGAAAAGAGAGGATTAAAAAGGCGAAAAAAAGGAAGAAGATGAAGAAGAAGAAGATGAACAAGATGAGCAAGGAGAGGAAGCTCAAGGTTGAGATCTGTGTTTCCAAAAAGGTATATTTTCTCTATTGTAATTTATATTTTCTTTTCTCGGTTTTGGTATTCGAATGAGCGCATTATTACATTATTGAAGCCAGTCTGCGGTACGGCTTTGTGGCAACCAATAAAAGCTTTACTTTTGAGGTGAAATTGGTAGTACTTCTGTTTTTGGCCATTATTGGTAGGGAGAATATGAATTCTTTTGTGCAAATGCTTATGCTTGGGCATAGTTGGGAAGAATGCTGTGGTGGACGTCTCTGTTGTGATGAGATTACAACGGAAGGCATGTGGGATATCATCTACTTGATGATGCTTTGTTTGGGATTTCGGGGAGGTTTTGCAGTGATTAGAGGCCTTTGTGAGCGAGATTAGGTGCTTTTGTGTCCTTGTTTTAGCTGGTGGGGCTTGCGATATTTTATGTACGAAAGGTGTTGATTTTTGGGAGATCATGTGGTTGATTACTTTACGAATGCATTTGGTGCATTGGGAGTTTGGCTGTGACATTGAAAGCTCAATGTGCTTGCCACTTCTTGACAAATACTTTTTCATCTTTGTTGAAACGTTTGGTTTATGGTGTGAATCTTTAGTCTACTTAAGCTGGTAGGAGCTTGAAGGATACAAAAAATGATGAGGAAGGTGGGTGGGGACTGGGATTATCGGCCTTTCACGAGTAACAGATGGTTCAGGCATTATTTTATGGGCTTGGAGTCACTTTGGCATTTTCTCGCGCACATTGTTTGTTATTTTGGAGGATAACTATTATGTTTTATGTCCTTTTTATTGTTTGTTCTCCTAAACTTCAGTGGACCTCATGATCTGGCTTGTGAGTACCCATCTTAAGAGCATAACAGAGTCTTGGCAGTATTTTGCTTGGAAGTTTATGGTGAGCTAGATATCACTATATATTGGTAATATTTCGAACCACATTTAGCTCTTAAAGGCTAAAAGTTGCTTTCTTAAGGTGTTGATTTTGAATTTACACTATATATCGAGTGGGACTGGGAGTGGTGCCCAAATTTTTTATCTCGAGGATATTGCAACTGGATTTCATGGAGCTATGTTGTTTTGTTTCTTTGTTGTATTTCTAACTGTATTCAAGGATTTTTTTTGGACCTCTTGATGGAAGATACATGATTTGGATAAAAGTTATAGGAATTAGAAGTGCAACCACAATTTATTAGGAATAGAGCCGAATGAGACCATTGGGGGAATATATTGGGATAACAAATTGTTGTGACATTGGCTGATGTACTAGCTGAAGGCATAAATTCTTTCTTTCTTTCTTTGATGTTCTGATAGAGTTTCTTGGGTCAACATAAAGCTCTGAGAGGAGGCTTTTGGAATGCATGCAAGTGTTTCTAAACAACGTAGCTGTTGCAAGTTATACTTTTAGCACATGCTATGTGGAATTCACGTCTTTTATTGTATAATTCAGGCGGGTGGCTGTAGTATTTAGCATTGTTAAAGATAGCTATTGATAGATATACATTGGTATCCAAAGAAGATATTTCTTCCAGCCACTTCAATACAAAATTTGCTTTATTCGAGAGAAATAATTGTGGTGCCATTTTCAGGAAAAATAAAAAAATTACGATATATAAATAATGAAATCCCAGGTATTCATATTGCGATGATGACTCGAAAATAAGATTGAATAATTACCACATGATCAAGGCAAAACCCACTTAATCTCTACCAGAGTTGTTTAATGGCTGAAGGAAAACCAGAAACCAAAACAGATAGGCATAATTCATGTGTCTAGACTTCTAATACGAATACATGTTGTACTCTCTCACTTATTCATTCTTCATGGGTGGATCTATCAGAAAGATTTTGTAACTAGAAAATGTAAACCATGATGACTGAGTCCATCATATTAGTGGACTTGTTGGCAAGTGATGTTTGGAACAGATGTAGGCCAACAATATTGTAATCATGTGAGAATGAGCTGGTGGGTTGGTGGCATGAGAATGATTCATGGCAATCGGTAGTATAGGAAATACAATGACTGAGTGTTGATCTGTTGGGCTGACAAGCATAAAAGAGATCTAGGGCCAGTTGTTGTGGGAGAAATACAAAGGTGGTGTCCAATGCAAATGTAGGCTCCAACAGACGTGTGATGATACTGAAGTGGCAACGATGAGAGAGATATTTGGTGACTGAAAAATATACGAGGAAGATCGACAATGTAGTGCTTGTAGTATGGAAAGCCATAGAATGTGATGGGATAAATGTACGGGTGAGGGTGTTAGTAGAGGTATGAGCAGCAAAGGCTTTGGACACTGATCACTGTTTGGCTTAGATAACAATTTGAACCTCAAACTTGAATAGTGTAAAGGAAAGACAAATTTGTGTAGATTTTCACATGGAGGGCTTGTGGACCAATGACCTTGTGGTGCAAGACAAGGAGGAGCCTCCTGTGCCGGCATTGTTAAGTATTGAAGCAGTTGATTGCACAATGCACATTGTAGTCAGTTGCTTGGTGCAGGTTTTTGCAATGGTTGTGGTTTCTAGATGTGCACTGAAGCCAACATCCGTTACGATTGTGCTGGTGAGATCCCACAATGCTCTGATTATATGATTGAAAATCACATCAGATCTACAGCTAATATATGGCAAGGAGACTGTAAGGAACATGATTAACTTCACACTTGCACAATTTAGTCTATGAAGATGACATGGTGGCGTGATTAGAGGAGAGGCCATCTGTTGATGGTGGAAGAATCATTTCCATTGCATGGAGGCTTGATGGCCATTTCATTTTGCTAGTTGGTTCATGTAGATGGGAAAATGGTGTAGAACTAGTGGGCAAGGGTCAGTGGCATGGGAAGTGTTTTTCTCCCTATTTTTTTTGAAAATAATGTAACTCTTGCTAAGATTTGGGAGCGGTGTGATTTTTGCTGGGTTAAAGGCTTGACTACAAGATGCTCCTTTAGGAGACTAGTTTGATGCCAGATTCTATAGGGCTAGGGTATCATAATGACTGGTGGTGTGGATTTGACAAAATGTGCAACACTGGCTGGTGAAAGACCAAAGAGCAAAAGAAGACATGGCTATTGGTGTGTGCCAAGTGATAGAGTAGGATCTGCTTATCACCTCTTTGCACAAGCTATGGCACATGGAGCAAGTATCAAGCTACCTGTTAATAGGAAGTTCAGGGCTATAATACCATGATAATTAGTGAAAGTTCTGATCTTTTGGCTATGTTCTGTGTAACTATGGAAGATGACCAAAATTGCAATCTCTACAATTTTGCAGTCCTTCCACCTTCCAGTTATGGTTGTGCCATTGGCAACACCAGTTAAGTGGTGGTTCTATCACAACCAAATTGATTTTTTTAAAAAAAAAAAAAATGTTCCACGCAGCTGCTCTGTTCCATGCATGAATTATGAATTTTCAAGTAGGTCGGAGGTCATCTAGTAGAATGATTCAAAGTGGCAGTAGTTGGATCCAGTCCACACACACATGGACACATATGCAGTCTACTCACTTTATGTAATTTTCATCCATTTTGTAGAGCATTGTGCGAACTTGCTGTGTTACTAGTAAACTTTATCAATAGCCATTCAAATGGAGAGAGGCTTTTCTTTTACTCTCTGACCTGGGAGTGGATACAAATCCCAAGCCAATCACATATACGGGGCATTCATTAGTCTCTACTAGGTCCTCAGCATGTGATCACTCATTTATTGACTTAGCCTAGTGGTGAAGACTGGCGGGCAAAAGTAAAAATTACTGAGTTCTTTCATTGATGATAACTTATTGAAAGGGAAGGATCAAACAGTATTATTCAAGGTTTCGCTCTATAGAAATGTTTTGCATTTCTACTTTATATACCAAACATCATCATAGTATCTATTCAAAAGAGTTTTTTATGTGCAGTTCTGCCATACATGCTTATTTACATTTATTGTGAAAATTTATGAGCATCAAAATGTGATTATGCTTATATTCACTTTTTACAGGAGAAAGTCTATAGTTCCAAAGTGCAATCTTCAGTAAATATCTCTAAGTTACTAAAGGACTCGGTACGCATCAAGCGGATAGGAAAGATTCTAAAAAACCCTGTTGAAAGCAAGAAGAAGAAGCCCTCAATGGTGAAGAGTTTAGTAAAAAAACAGGGGTTTAAACTTTTTCGAACCTCAAAGCTGATTACAAAGAACCAGGAGGGAGGTAAAGGGCTTCCTGTTCATAGCATTCTCAAGAAACAAACTAAGGCCGCTTCTATCAAGAAGTCGAGCATGAGAGAGACTGCATATGGCAGTGATCTGTTAAGACTTTGTTGTGGTTCAGCAAAACATGTGAGTTTTTCTGGAAAGGATGACATTCTTGGGAATGAAAAAGGTGGCCCGTCCATGGAGTTGCCTCAATTGCAAAACCTCTGCAAGATAGTATCAGATGTCTTGGCTGCATCATCAGCAATCAATAATTTAAGCAGAAATGACTCATCTCCTACTGAGAGGGCTGAGATGTTGAAGGCAACTGACAAGGACATTGTTACTGGAGCTTCAGAGAGTTCAATGGAGCCATTACCCGAATCAGAAAAGTCAACTGCACATGGTCAAGCTGTTCCCCTTGATTTTACTAATTCCAGCAATAAGGGTGGTTCTGATATGGGGAAATGCTCACTCACTGAACAAGTAGACTTAAATTATACCATACAGAGCTTAAACCCCGGTAGCTCTACTTTGTCCTCAGGTCACTCATGTTCAGGTAACACGGCTGTTCAGATTTCATATCAGGATATATCTAAATCTAAAGATGCAACTCATGTGGAAAACTTATCAGAATCTACATTGAATTTGCCTAAGCCAATTAAAGATTCTGTCACAGGGGCTGATATTACCAGTTCAATGACCATGACAAGAAATTCAAGTTCACAGCATTCTGCTTCATGTTTGACAATGAGTATAGAAGCAAATGGAAGGGACTCACATTCATCTCTGGACCCAAAGATCAGCATCTATAGCCACCCACCTGAATTTCGACATGGATGCAGACGCACTTCAAAAGATTTAATGAGTAGCATATGCCATTCGGCTGGATCAAAAAGAAGCGGTGAATGGATAACCACACAAGATCAGTCGTCTGTCTGCAGGGAAAAATGCATGGATAATGACTTCATTGGTTTGCCCCTTAATTCACAAGGAGAGTTTATACACTTTCACCTGGGGAGTAAGTTAGGCGTCAGTGAGATCTCAAAGAAACAAAAGATGTTACGAAAGTCCCTGCAAAACTTTTCAAATCCCCAAGTTTGTGACCCTAATTATAGCATGGATCATTTGAAACTGAAAGGGAAGTTTCCTGATATTTCAGTTCACAGAAAGGATCAGTGGATTCCAGGAGTGCACCATTCCCCTAACCAGCTTGTTATATCCAGGTCAGGTGTTACTGGTCTTCAGAATTCTGAGAGAGCCCAAGTTCATCCCCATGAGTCAATCAAAGATAAAGATCAAATTTTGTTTCAGGATGCAATCACATTGAGAGCTTCCTGTCATTGGTGCAGGGAACATGATCAAGCTCGTAATTGTGTTGATTGGGAAAAGTCTCATGCAGAGGGAAATAGTGAGAGCAGGTTCCAGCATTCCATGCCACCGACAGTGCGTTTGATGGGTAAAAATGTTACTGTTGGCAAAAGTAGCAGAGAATGTGAGGGTTTTGATGATGGGAAGATATGGATGGATAAGGAAATTATAACTGAGCGTAACACTTTAAGAGATTGTGATATAACCCATCCTAAGGGGTGGCCTGAACAAGAATGGTTTGGTTATCCATCATCTAGGACATCAAAAGAAAACCTTCAACATCCACAAGAAGCTCCACCTTGCTTTTTCCAAATGCCACCATTATATCACACAGCCAATCATATGAGTTTTGATTGTTGCCCCCCATTGATGCCAAGGGATGGCCTTCGTAATCATAGTCCAAGAATGGAAACTTTTAGCTATCCATTTCATTCCCAGGAATTGTTGAACAAAACATCCAGGTCCTTGGGAAATTACAATTCCAGAATCGAATCGTCATTTAACGTAGGTCATCACATACCCATCACGGCATCTCATCCTCCAAATGTTTGTCAGCATATGCTGTTGGGCTCCACACACTGCAAACATAGCCAGAGTGTTGCTTATTATACATCAGCAACTTCCCATCCATCCTTTCTGCATCAAGGTCATGGAAACTTTGCTCAGCCAACTTGGGCTTATTCTTCGGCAAGCCTTCCTCAGTGGTTAATAAAGGCAACACAGCAGAAGAAATATCAGAATCCTTCTTGTTCATCATATGTTGAGCCACTTTCTTTGCACCATCCATGTACCATACCTGGAAGTAATCTCTTACCACGCCCTTCTCCATTCCCTTCAAATATCCCACTTCATGTCTATGATACTAACATTTCTCAAACACATAACTCATTCATTCCAAGCTCTGTTGCTCAGCCTTCACTTATTTCTGAGCTTGCTGTGAATAAACCCAATGGTGCAGCTGATAATACTTGCAGAAATAAGATCAAGGATAGGGATGGAATGAAATTGAGGTCTGCATATTTCCAAGAACTGGATCATGCTAGCAGAACAAGAAAAAGACCTGCAGATAAAGATGATGGATTCATGAAATCAGTGAAGAAACCAAACCTACAAGTGCAAGAAGATTCAAATGCTCCAACATATTCTAGGATCAGAGAGCTATTCCATGGATGCTCACAAGTCAATACAGGTGCATCTGACTTCCATGCTTGTAGGAATAAGGTAGTTGATTCAAGCCCTCAAGTCATAGACAATGGGAATGGTGAAAATAGATCTTCATCTGGATTAAACTCGTCTAAAAGTGATGGTTTGACAAGGTCAGGACCTTTGAAACTCAGTGCAGGAGCTAAGCATATACTAAAACCAAGTCAGAATACAAGTCAAGACAAATTGACTCCAATTCATGCAACCATACCTTTTGCTTCTGGGACAAGTTCTGGTAAGCTTCCAGTCTCCCAAATGAAATCCGCACAAATATACAGGTTTTAGAGTATGCTCGAAGCTTAAAATGGGAACTCCTTTATGCTGCTCTTCGAATCTTCTTCTCCAAACTTTTGTAGTTGTTTTTTGCTGCATAATTCTGGTAAGTTTGATCTTTGGCTTGGAAGTATGCTACTATAGTGCTATGCTCTCTATTCATGCAACCTTATATCAACAACTGTGTGGTTTTCTCAGGCTTGCAAACTCTTTGTTGAAAAATAATTTATGAACTCAAAGTGTATTAATCAAGTACCTGAGTATTTTCTGCTGCATCTTGCTTATCTTATTAACTATATTAATTTGCTGTAGTTTGACATGCATTTTCCTTCAGAATTTTCTCATGCTAACTTTTTATCCATTATGCGGTTTATTTCAATTAATATTCTGTGTGTTTCAATATTTGAATCCTAGATTTCTCAGTCCATGCAACCTTTACAGCCTTTAATCAGAGGTATTTCCTTGGTAAGCTAGTTCTAGACTTTCTCTTGATAATTGTGGAATAAATTGCAGCATTTGGTTTGGGGGAATAGTTTGCATATCCTAGCCCAATTCATTTTAGTATCATTTCTATGGGTCATATATACAAATATTTCATAAATGCAACCACTAGTATAGTGTAAAATGGGATGCCAGAAGGGTCAATTTCTGGACCATATGAGTTCAGAGAATTTCCACTCATCCTCATGACCTGCTACTCCTGCACAAATTTATTCATCAAACCATCTTATTGCAACCTAGCCAGCATGCTTTTTCATGAATCTGTTGCTGTGGGTATGCCTATTCATGAGGTACTTTTCTTTTTTTTTATAAAAAGACCTGTAAAGAGGTGGGAGGGAGTCCAGCCCGAACCTGTACCAGTTTATTTCAGTATCCCCAAAATTTATGTTATGGGTAGGGGAACAGTTCGTATGAAGTTTGTATATGTAGGTGATACAAAAGTCTTAATCTGACATGACATTACTTGGATTCTAGCTTTCACATGCTATTTCTGAGCTGTGTGGCTAGGCTTATTATTTGCTTAAAGCTTTAAAAATGCTAGGTGCTTTGGGCTTTACAAGATTAGGCTAAGCTTGGAAATCTTTGTTGCTTGTTATGTTCATTAGTCAAAACCTTGTCGTTGTTGAAGCTCATTGGGGAGTATCTGTGATGTAGTCTCTTTTGTCACTATTCTACCTATCTGGCTCTTTTGTTAACCTCAAGGACTGTTCTTAGAGCAAGGGTTGCTCAGCTATATTATTCATTTGTTGGAGTAATTTGCGGTGGAAATAGAGAAAAGTTTTGTGTATATCACAACTTTGGTTTCAAGGACTGCACTCCCTGTGCCTCAAGAAATCAAACCGAAGCTAGAAGCTCGGACTTCACACATTCTGCTAATTTATTCCCTATGAAGGGAGAAAATTTTCATTATCTGGTGCTGAACATATTTGCCTTACCATTTTATGAGAGGTACTTTACACGGCAGGCACTTACATATATCTTGTTTAGGAGCAAAACAGATGTACTCTGCAAAATTTAGCTTCCTGTGTTGAATCCTCCTTTGCACCCCTGGTTCACTGAGTAAAACTTTGAGATCTTGTTATTTTCCTCTATCAAGTCATGGTCATCTGATGAGAACTTTTGAGTTCTCCTATTGCTCTTTTCTGGTGCTTTCATATTGTGAAAAATTTAATGTTGAATTTTGCGCAAATCTAATTGGCAATCCTTACAAGATTCCAAGGTGACAAGTGTTTTCTTTTCTCATTTCAAAGGTGAGCTTAAGGATCAATTGGTATTTGTACTTTCTTCAGTCAACATTAAATTGTTGTGATAGCTGTTATGTCTATGAATGCTGCTTGTGTTGTGCTATACAGAGATTCCATTTCTGCAGTTTTTCCTCCAGATCTGATGAATTGCTCTTTTGGAGAAGAAAGGTTTAGGAATCTGGGATCTCCAAGATAAAGAAAGAAAATCACTGAGCGGACATCAATCGGTCGTGATACAAGTTACAATTGCTAAATCCAGGTTGCCAAATTTTAAATGTTTCCATCATTACACGCGGAAATGATTCTTACATCTTTGTTGGATGGGTGATATAATTGCCTGGCTATAAACCTGTAAATGTCAGGTGAGGGTTTAAAATATGATTTGACACCACCATCTAATGCTGGGACCCAAGATGGCCTCTGGGTCTACTCCATGCGTATGCTCTCATGTGTTGATGCCATTGCTTCACATGCATGGATATCCATGTCAATTAAGAGTCATCAATGGTCATGGGTCCCAATCTTTTAAGATTTTTTTTTAAAAAAAGAATGACATTCCTAATGCATGGGTTTCAAGGATTTACCTTCACTCCAGTTAGCTCTCTTGTTTCTAGGCGACTTTTGTGGAGTAAAGCAATTCTATAATCCACTAGTAATACGCACGCCAAACAAGTTGGGTTTACGTTAATCGGGTCTTCTCCTTCCTACTTGTGGCCCTTTTAATGCTTCCTAGTGGGATGTGTTAACATGATCTTTACCAAGTTAGTTAAAATGCCTGGCGGTCCAAATATAGACCTAGGGAGCTGTTGATGTAAAGATGATTTTATTTTTTAGCCGTATTATTAGTCTGAATTTGAATTAAAATTGAACTTAAAAGTATTATTTTAAAACGAGATCGTCTCGTTTTTGTGTCAAACCAAACAGACCCTGAGAACTAAGTAGTCATTAGAAAACAAAATAACAACTAAGCATTAGTTGAACAGTTAGATAACTGTTTAACGTCAAATATTATTAATTGGGATATTTAGATAGACTACTCAGAATAAATAATATGACTAATGATTTTAGTAATAATTATTAATCATATTAGTTAGTAGGTGTTTAAAGTTAATATGCCGTAGTGTATTCTAGTATTATTTTTTATTTATTTACTAATTAGTAAGTATTGAGCTGTGAAATACTATTCACGACTAGGTAGTTTTAAACCAGACGCACCCTCGGCGCTTTTGCCTACATTAGTCTACAGACTATACTAATCATCAGCGCACCGAGTGATAAGCTTTGTCAAGCGTGCAGTGTAGGCAACTAAATGGCTGTTTTTGACTATACTGGTCTATACCAGTCTAGTTGCCTATTTGTCATTGAGCTTGAAGTTCAAAATGGACAGGATATTGTCTGTCAAAAGGCCATCTTTCCTGTTGTTTTCTCCTTCCATGTTTGCCCAAAATCAAGTCCGAAACGAAAATTGGATTCAAAATTTGGAAATACAACAATTTCTGGCACAAGTTTTTCAAAGAAATAGAAAAGGGCAAAAAATGAAGCAAACGTTTACTCCCCTCTTCACGAGAGGAGACCAATGTCCCCAATTTTCAAGTCGTACATCATTCACGACGCAATAAATCTATAATAAAGAAGAGAGGCAGGCCAATCTTGCGCGGAATTATAATATATGCTGCGGCTATTAGCGCCAATCTGTTTTAATCATCACATGATAACACGATATAGCTTAAGCTTACCAGCTTACGCCTTCAATCGCCCAAACATAACAAGAAAATCAATACGTAAAAGACAAGATTAACAAAACAAGACACATCCCGATTAAAGCACAAAACCCTAATAAACTTGCACTCTCCCATCAGCTACTGAGTCGGGCACGTCCCCATGCAACAAGTTCCTCCTCAGTGCTTCTTGAACCGGATCTCGTTGGCCTTCTTGAAGAGCTCGGCCTGGGCTAGGGCCGCCTTGTCGGAGACCAGGGCGGCGGCGAAGGAGTCCTTCACCTGCTGGGTGGAGAACGGGAACGTCTTCGTAACCATAGAGTTCAGCAGCGCTGCCGTGCCTTCTCGGTAAAGAGCGCCGATGCCGTCTGTCCGGTGGTTCGCCAATGCCTCCTGCAAAGTGAGCTCCCTGCCGTAAGCAAAGCTGCTTGCTGCGCCGAAGAACCCGCCGACCGTGCCCCAGTAGCCGAGCACGCCCCATATGAACGCCGGGTGCGTCAGCCAGTAGCTGAAACAAACATCAACTCACTCATCAGGAGCACTATAATTAGAGGATGAGATCGTTATAACGTTCATAGAAAGCGCTGAGTGCTTGCCTGCATGGCACCGGGAAGAAAGGTGGCGAGTTCGGGTCCACGATTGAAGGCGGCGTGTTCGGGTCGACTATCGAAGGCGGAGATGGAGGTGTGGAGATGATCGGAGTGGTAGGCGTCGGAGTTACTGGCTCGATTATAGGAGAGGGTGGAGGGTTGGTAACTGGGGTGTAAGGGGTACTGCCGGAGCTTGGAGGCGTGCCGTAGTAGCCTCCTCTGCCGTGGGAGGGTGACGGCGTGGTAGGGGTCGGAGTCACTGGGTCGATTATGGGAGAGTGTGGAGGGTTGGTAACTGGGGTGTAAGGGGTACTGCCGGAGCTTGGAGGCGTGCCATAGTAGCCTCCGCTGCCGTGGGAGGGTGACGGCGTGGTAGGGGTCGGAGTCACTGGGTCGATTACGGGAGTGGGTGGAGGGTTGGTAACTGGCGTGTAAGGGGTACTGCCGGAGCTTGGAGGCGTTCCGTAGTAGCCTCCGCTGCCGTGGGAGGGTGACGGCGTGGTAGGGGTCGGAGTCACTGGGTCGATTATGGGAATGGGTGGAGGGTTGGTAACTGGGGCGTAAGGTGTACTGCCGGAGCTTGGAGGCGTTCCGTAGTAGCCTCCGCTGCCGTGGGAGGGTGACGGCGTGGTAGGGGTCGGAGTCACTGGGTCGATTATGGGAGAGGGTGGAGGGTTGGTAACTGGGGTGTAAGGGGTACTGCCGGAGCTTGGAGGCGTGCCGTAGTAGCCTCCGCTGCCGTGGGAGGGTGACGGCGTGGTAGGAGTCGGAGTCACTGGGTCGATGATGGGAGAGGGTGGAGGGTTGGTAACTGGGGTGTAAGGGGTACTGCCGGAGCTTGGAGGCTTGCCGTTGTAGCCTCCGCTGCCGTGGGAGGGTGACGGCGTGGTCGGGGTCGGAGTCACTGGGTCGATTATGGGAGAGGGTGGAGGGTTGGTAACTGGGGTGTAAGGAGTACTGCCGGAGCTTGGAGGCGTTCGGTAGTAGCCTCCGCTGCCGTGGGAGGGTGACGGCGTGCGATGGGAGGGCGTGCTGTGAGATGGAGTCCCACAAGCGGGGCTCGGGCTCCTCTTGTGTGAGTCTGCACTCAGAACGTCACGGGTCTTATTGTTACTCTTAGACAGAAAAAAAAAAAAGGATAAAGAAAATAACAGAAAAAATATTTACGGCGATGAGGACTCCCAGAGTGAGGGCTTCCACTTCCAGAGTGAGGATCAGGACGGGAGTAGTAGGTCTTTTGCTCGACGAACCCCTCAAGGCTCCTGCAGATGGTGTTGGAGACCAACACCGAGAGGAAGAAACAGAAGAGAAAAGTTGTCTCCATCCTCATCTTCTTGGTAAACCTAGAAAGACGAGGAGGAAGAAGAGATGGGAAGAAGTGGAGACTGGCTCTGTGAAGAGCAGTGAGAGGGAGTACTGGGAATATATATAGAAACAGATTTTCAGACGAGGAGATGGAGCTCGGATTGCCAGCACTACAAGTGAGAGTAAATGGAAGCAGTGTGTGGTTAGTTGATGAGTTGCAGAGTGCATTTATATGAGTTAAATCATAAATGCCTTCCCTGCAATCACAGTGTAGCGACACAATATAAAAAAAAAAAAGAAAAAAAAGGAAAAAAATGTGCAAAATTCAGAAGAAAAACAAAACCTTAGCTGTTCTTCTATTTCAAAACTGAAGCTTATGAGAGAGTTTGTCACCATGTTCAGAAATGGGGAACAGAAATAAAGAGGAAAAAAGAAGAGTTCAAAGCTAAATTTTGGAGCATTACAGGCACTGAATATGAACAATATTTTTTTTTTTGAAGATTGTGAATATGAACAATAATGAGAAGTGATAACTGATGTACAATAACACAAAGAAAGAAACACTAGTAAAAACTCTATGTTGCAGTCAAAATGGTGCAAGCAAGTAAAAAAAATATAAGAAACGAAACTAAAAGGCTTCAAGTCTGCTTAATTCCTCATGAAACAAAGCAAAGACAATAATAGTCATAAAGGACAACCTTTGGCCGCTAGGAGAATCGTCTAGCCAAGTACAACATCGAAAGCTTAACTGAGATCAGGTTCATAAAAGCTTATCTGAGTGCATTAGGGTTTTAGTTTAACTTTTTTCCTTTTCAAAATTATGCGGATTTCTTCATTTATTCTGTGGACTCTCTTCACCAACTCACATAGTATGTGGTTAATCTTTTTTCACAGGGAAAAGATACTGCTGCTAATGGGAATTACAAAGATTTTAAATGCCTGCGGCATAAGAGTGGTTGGGAGTGCAGGAAGCAACAGGACAGACAATATTCAATTTTTAATTTGAAGTTAATATTTCTGAGTTTTCTGAAAATTCCATTGCTGCGTTCTTAAACATTTTTTTTCATATCTAAATCATTGCTTAATGGAAGAAATTGTGGATTAATTTATAGACATATCTATCACAATCAACAGAAACCATGCTAATCATGCAGTATAAATTAGAACACATCAGTCAGAGCTTGAGAGTTTATTTTAGACACATTTTTGTCCGAAGACAATCCAGTACATGATGACACAGGTTGGTGAACTTCCTCTTCTGAGTGTTGCTGGTCTCAGTACTCTGTGAGTGGTGCTGGTATCTGGGGGCCCGGGTGTGCCAATTCCTTTCCAGCCAAGACAACAGCGAGGGCTTGCGGTCCACCGGTAGAAGCTCATCCGTCAGCCACCTTACCTTGAACTGAAAAGTGTCCTATTCATATGTTGAGATGCATGGAAAGTGAGGATCCCGTGAGAATTGTAACAAATTAACTAATTTGATGAGCGATAACTTATAACAAGATTTTAGTTGCATATATTTCCTAAATTTTTATAGTTGCATCTGAAAGTATGTTCGGTGGTAGAAATGTGACACTTATTTGGATGAGCAGAGAGTCAGACAGATGAGGATTTTGGCTTTAACGTGTTTGACTAAACCCTAAATTATGATCAAGAAACTCTTGGAAGAGAGTGGATAAAAGAGACGTAATCCATTCACATAAGTTACGGATTAACCTCACGCGACAACCCCAATGGGAACAGGACCACTGCAATTTATGATGTTCGCCCCCAGTTTAGTTTAAGATTACACCCACATATACCCAACATTTACGAGTTCACACACATATGTATAGTCATATATTTATCACGAAATAAATGCGAAATTTTTAAAAAAGAAACAAAAGACAATATGAACATGTTCATATCCTTTTTTTTATTTTAGGGTTTAATGGTGATGCTCGGCAAGGTTCTGCAGAAACGACGACGAACCCTTTAACATCATAGACAGCGAATTGCTCGTATATCAAATATTTCATTGATAAGAACAAATATCACACTTGGTTTTAGTCAAAAGAGTGAGAAAGGTATTAAAAAACTTTCCAGTTACAGCGCATGAGATCGAATGCAAATTTATGACCAACTCAAGTCACAGAAAGTACGACAGATTTTTGCGGGCAAGCCTATAAAGTATACCGTGGGGAATTCTCGTGTGATTTTGGATGTTTTGAATTTGAATGGAAATTTGAGTTAATCTAAATATTTGAAATTAAATTTATATTTATATTTAATTTTAAATATATATTATGTAATATTAGGATTTGTAATCAAATTAGAATTAAAATTTAATAATAACCTATAAATGCTTAATAATATATAGAATTTAGTGTGAGTTTGTGGTAAATTGTAGAAAAAGTGAAAGAGAGAAATAAAGAAAGTAAAAAGGAAAAAAGAGAAAAAACAATGACTCTCGTATGTAAATTTTTTTAGTATTTTTCAATAGTCTTTTGTAATAGTCTCTTGTAGTATTTTTTTTTTAAGATTCTTTTTGAAGGTAAGAGCGTCGTCGAGATTTGTTAAAAAATTTAATTTGAAAAAAGAGTATCATATTTTTTGTAAACTCGTATAAACATGTTAATAATGAATTTCTCACTTTTTGTAAATATAATCTAAATTTGGGTAAATTGTTATATCGTTGTCACTTCTTATTTTTTACCTTTTTCTTGTTACCTTTTGCTTTTTATAGTGCTTGGGAATAGCATGATCCATTAATATTTCACTGCTACTCACAATAATTAGTATCATACCCCAAAAGTGAATAACCAAATGACAAAACCTTTATTTTATGTGGAGAAGATAAATTAGAAAATATTGAATTTAATTATTTTGAGTATAACTGATAATATTTTGTACAATGTCATCAACCAGTAGATAATTGTGGATGTTTAAACAAAACTTAAGAAGTTGTATATATCGAAAAATTTCACGAACAAATTTTACTTGAAACAATAGTTGTATAGATTATATATAAGTGAAGGTACAAATGTATTAGATCACCTAAATACTTTCAACAAGATTATTAATAATTTGCTGAAATTTGATGTAAAATTTGAATAGTACAATAAGACGTCAATTCTCTTAATAGTTGTTCCTGCTTCATATGATTATATTATTTACTTGGACAATAATTTGACCAATTACATTATTAGTGCAAAAATAATCATAATTCAAGTATTTGATGGAGCATTTCACACTTTGATTAAGGGGAGACATGTCTCTAAAACATGAAAGAATCTGATCTGATTTGGTGTACTAAACTCAAAGGGCGATAGTTATTCAGCAAGATATGAAGTCATAAAAATAACACTGACGTTAGGATCTTGATGAAAAGAAAAAAATGCTAGAATTTTGAGACAATGACTGAATTTTCATGATGTTAACATTCTTAAGTTGACACTAAGGTGAAGATTGTTGAGTTTAAATATCTCAAACTCAAATTAGAGTTTGAATTTTTTTAGAAATCTGAAGTTAAATTTGGATTTATATTTGATTTTGAATATTTATTATGTAATATTAGAAGTTATAATTAAAGTAAAATTCAGACTTAAATAAGGACCTATAAATACTTAGTAATACATAGAATTTACTTAAGTGTCATGGTAAAATAGAGAAAAAAATAGAGAAAATAGAGAGAATAAGAAAGAAAGTGAGTATTGACTATCATCTGTGAATTTTTCTAGTATTTCTCGGTGGCCTTTTGTCATACTCTCTTGAAGCTTATGTTTAAAGGTGGAGGTATTTCTGAGATTTATTGAAAAGTTTAGTTTGAGAAAAAAGTCTGGTGTCTTTCTTGTCAATTTTTGTAAGCATATTAATAGTGAATTTCTCATTCCTCCCGTGGATATAATCTAGTTTTAGGTGAACTACATATATAATTATGTCTCTTCTTTTTTTATTGCATTACTTTTTTTTTTATGTTACTTACGAATTAGGTGATCCATGAATAATTCATTGTAGCTCACAATATTCTCGTACATTCTCAATAAATCTGCAATGAAAGGGAAGGAATATACGGTACAATACCAATTTATAATGTCACCTATAATATTACTAAATATTGTCATATTATGTTATAATGTCGGGTATGATGAATTAATCCCATATTGGATATTGGATAGCTATAGTCCAATATATATAGTGAAAAAGACTCATATCCCATGAGTTTAAGCTTTTGGGATGGTTTGGTGTCTGACCCACTATATTATTCCAGTTCGACACTCTTTCGACTCCCCCAACAAATGGTATCAGAACTTGGTTCACCATGTCTACTATGAAGTTTGATATAGAGAAATTCAATGGAAAGTAAGGATTTTCTATTTGGCAAGCAAGAGTTCGTGCAATTCTTACTCAACAAGGGTTGAGAAATATATTGGAAGATGTTAAGCCTGAAGATGTCACCAAAAGTGTCTGAAAAAATCAAAAGGCTAGTGCACATATCACAATCATCCTCAGTCTCACCGATGATGTACTCTATCCATTTCTTGATGAAACATCACCTTCAGAGTTATGAAAAAAGTTGGAGAAATAATATATAAGTAAGTCTATCTCAAATCGAGTTTACTTAAAGCAGAAGCTCTTCAATTTTCGAATGAAAGAAGATATGAATATAATTGATCATCTTAATACTTTCAATAAACTAATCTCTCAATTGTTAAGTATTGATGTTAAAATTGAAAATGAAGACAAGATAATTATTTTATTATCATCTTTACCTCATTCTCTTGAGAATCTGAAAACTACTCTCATATATGGTAAGGATTTGAAATTTGACGATATTTCTATTGTCTTTCTATCTAATGAATATTTAAAAAAGATTGAAGGGGACATGTCACACTCAGAAGCATTGATTGTCAGAGGTCGTATCAAAGAAAGATTAAAGACATGTCGTTCTAGATCCAAATCCAAAGAAATAAATTGCAGGTATTATAAGAAGATGGGACATATAATTAAAGAGTGTTGGAAGCTCAAAGTAAAGAAAGAAAGAGAATCTTAATATAAAGAACAAGCCAAAGGATAAGTGTCAGTTGTTGAAGAGAGTTCTGATGATGATTTTGGTAATGTTCTCTCTATTAGTTCTAATTTTGATTGTTACCATGATACTTGAATTCTTAATTCTGGTTGTTCTTACCACATGTGTCCTAATAATGATTGGTTTGAAGACTACAAGTCCTATGATGATGGTTTAGTTTTGATGGATAATAATAATCCATGCAAAACTGTTAGAATTGGAATAATTAAAATTAAGATGTTTGATAATATTATTAGAACTCTTACTGACATTAGTCATATTCTTGATTTGAAAAGAATTTGATCTCTTTAGGTACTTTGGATTATGCTAGTTATAAGTATTCTGCTGAAGGTGGAATTCCTAATGTTGCTAAAGGCTCATTGATAGTGATGAAGGGTCTAAAGCATAAAAATTTATATGAGTTAGTAGGAAAAATCATTGAAAGTGGTACAATAATTTCTCAGATTTTTTCTTCTAATATGACCCACTTCTGGCATATGCGTCTCGGTTATATGAGTGAATAATGTTTAAGTGAGCTTAACAAAAAAATTACTAAAAGGCCTCAACTCATGCAAATTGGATTTCTGCGATCATTATCTCTATGGTAAACAGTACAAGGTAAAATTTAACACCAGTACTCATTGCACTAAATGCTTAATTGATTATATTCATTCTGATGTGCGGTGCTCTCCTATTCTATCAAAATCTGGTGCTCGTTATTTTATCAGTTTTATTAATGATTTCTCTAGAAAAGTGTGGATTATTTTTTACATCACAAAGTTGAAGTATTTTCTATTTTCAAATGGTGGAAAACTTCACTTGAAAAAAGGATTGACAGAAAAATAAAATATTTCAGAAGTGATAATGGCGGAGAGTACAAATCAACAGAGTTTCTCAAATTCTGTAAAGATGAAGGCATCAAATGTCACTTTACTATCACAGGAAAATCTCAACAAAATGGTGTGGCTGAAAGGATGAACAGAATCATATTGGAGAAAGCACGTAGTATACTCAGTACAGCTAATCTTGATAAAGATTTTTGGGCAGAAGCAGTCAATATAGCATGTTTCATTATGAATCGCTCTTCTCAAATAGCCATGAATTACAAGACTCCTGAAGAGGTATGAACTGGTCAACTTATAAATTATTCTTCTTTAAAGATTTTTATTTGCTCTGCTTATGTGCATGTTGTCAAGGATAAATTAGATACACGTTCCAAAAAGTGTATTTTTCTTTGTTATGCCAAAGGTGTTAAGGACTATCGTTTGTGGGATCCTACTATTTCAAATGTAATTATTGAGAGAGACATAATATTTGATGAAAGTGTTATGTTAAAATCTTTTAAGAAAGGTCCCAGTGATATAATGCAAGTGGAGGTGGAGCATGTAGTTTCTTCAGAAGAAGATACTCAGGGTATGCCCAATTCTCAAGAAAATTCTAAGAATTAAATTTCTGAGAAGACTTCATTTCGAAAATTTCAAAGAAACATAAAGCCACCTGAAAGGTATGATTTTGAAGATATGGTAGCATTTGCTTTAGTTACTGATAATGGTGATCTTTCTTCCTATAAAGAAGTA
The DNA here is from genome assembly GCA_005019695.1 of Trichopus zeylanicus subsp. travancoricus. NCBI lineage: Eukaryota > Viridiplantae > Streptophyta > Magnoliopsida > Dioscoreales > Dioscoreaceae > Trichopus > Trichopus zeylanicus. The sequence continues at coordinate 264,553 of RXID01014475.1, read as the reverse complement.
ATATATGATAAGAATTCTTCTCAGTGGTAAGTTGTTATAAATGAAGAAACGAATTACTTTCAAAAGAACCATACTTGGGATTTGGTAAAATTACCAAAAGTTCAAGAGGCCAAAATTGTTGATTACGTCGATTCAGACTATGCTGAAGATTTTGATCGACGACAATCCCTCACTAGTTACCTTTTCAATCTTTGTGGAGAACCTATTAGTTAGAGGTGTATCTTATAGTCAACTGTGACATTATCTACAACAGAGTCTGAGTATATAGCAGATACAGAAACCGTCAAAGAAACTCTACGACTAAAAGGATTGGCAAGTAAAGTTGATTTTTCTCAAAATGTTCTTCCTATTTTTTGTGACAGTCAGAACGTCATATACCTTACGAAGAACCAAATGTACCATGCTAGATCAAATCATATAGATGTCCGATTTTATTTTATTTGGGACATTATTGAAGACGGCGAGATTTCTTTACAAAAGATTCATACTTCAAGAAATCCTACATATATATTAACAAAGGTGATTCTGATTGACAAGTTCAAGCTCAGTTTGAACTTGATCAATGTTCAAGGTCGTTGATCCTGTACCATGAGGTAATGGCAAAGACATTTATTGAAGATTCAAATTCAGAGGATTCAAGCCCAAGTAGAATTGTTGGTTTAATTGTGTCTCCAATTCGGATTTTCCGGAGAGTCTTAATTATATTAGGAAGTAATTTAGTGGGCCTAATCCTAATTGAAATTTATCTTCTAATAGAAGACTTGAATTGGTAGAAGTCTTATTTGAGTCAGTTTTCTACTTTGACTTAAACACAGTTAGGTCACATATATAAATACTCTATTAATATAAGGGTTTCTATAGAGAGTGAAAGAGAGAGATATAGAGTGAGAGAGAAAGACATAGATCAATACTCTCAAGACATCTTGTGACGGCTAGGTTACTTAGTCTTTTATGAGAGTTGGTGATATTAGAGTTTCGCCTTCATCGTTGTAATTTTCTCTTCTTCTTCTCATCAATACAATATCCTCTGGATTGTCTTCGTCACATAAATCTTCTGTCGGCTATCTTTTTTTCTTTTCTATTATTCTTCTATATCGTGAATTGTGGTGAGCATCGATATTTAGCGCTACAAGTGGTATCAAAGTTTCAGGTTCAAAGCTATGCAAACTCTTAAGACCAAAATTACCGTGATGGTGCAACTGAATTGAGTTGCATGTTAGTTTCTCTTAAAAAATCAAAAAGAATGAGGCAAAAACCCATTGGTATGGGTCACATAATGGAACTAGTTGAGTAAAAGAGTTCTTGATTAAGAGTGTTAAAATTGATGTGGTCAAATCACACATGAAGGAGGAGATTGTTATAATGTCAGATGTGATGAATTAATCTCACATCGAATATTAGATAAATAGAGTCCAATATATATAGTGAAAAAGACTCATATTCCATGAGATTAAGTTTTTGAGATGGTTTAGTGTCCTGTTTGTTTTGCTAAAAATGGCGTTCTTAAGAAAAATATTTTAAAGACTAAAGAATTTTAAAATTTTAAACTTTTTTGTGTGTTTAGTTTGAGTTACTACAACAAATTGGACTATTGACAACATTCAAAAGCACAACCAATACTTTAAAAAATATCAATAATCCAATGTCAATGTTTTCTTGCAATACTTCAGAAGTACCAATGAAAATATGGTTTCAAACATTAGTGGGTGTCAATAAAAATTTTTTCTTTGTTTCTTGCAATGTTATAAAGGTATCGGCAATATTAAACATCGACAAGAATATAGCCGACAAGGTTTATCATTGGCACTTTTTTTTCCGAACTATTGACAATAAAGATTGTTATCATCACTTATGAAGAAACCTCAACAATAAGCTATTATTAGTGTTTTTACAAAAAAATCGACAAAGGTGATTTTTGTTGGTGTTTCTCCATTCAAGCGCTAGCAAAAGGATCTTTGATAGTTTTGGACTAAATTTTTGTGGATGCTTCAGGAAGTGCCAATAAAAAATTGTTGTTGATGCTTCAACAAAACACAGACGAAACTATGTGGCAACTTGTAACATTTAACAAAGTAGTAAAAAAGCTATTTGATATATCAAAATTCATTATAAAAATTCTTAATATAAAAATTTATTTTGTGTATACGCAATCTAATATGATAAAAATCTAATTCAAAAGTATGCGACATAGGTTTAATAATAAAAAAAATCTCTACTATCTTGAAGGTCCTTTTTTTATTATTATATTTCCTTGTATATCTCTAAAGTCTTGGAGAGTTCTAATACATGTGCATTAAATCAAACTATTAATACTTATACCTTGAATTCATAAAAACAAATATAAGAAAATCAATTTCAACACAATTTTATATCATACAATATAAAAGTTCAAAATACATCATAAACATTATATTGTAATAGTTTTGTAAGTCTTAGTATACAAAATAAAACCTTTATATGTGTACTTTCTTGTGTCCCACCCTTGTGTTCCGATTCTTGTGTCTTTTTATGTTTTTTTGTTTTCTGCTCATGGCTCCGCTCCTGTTTCTATCTCATATTTCTTCTGTTTTTCCCTCTTTTTTTTTGTGTTCACATCTTATATTTCTTTTATTTTCTTATATCCTCTCCGTGTTCTCACCCCATTATAATATATTCTAATATTGTCGATATTTTCTGCAATAATCGTAAAAATATCAATAATTATTTGATATTTATTAATACATACTGGTAATTTTTGATATTTTTTAAAGAAAATTAAAATTATTGACATTTGTTAATAAATACCTCAAATTATTACGTTTGATGAAAAATATTTAAAAAATTTCTGTGTTTTTTAAAAGATATACTTAAAATTTTGGGTGCTTTCAATAAAAACACCGACAAATGTTCAGTGTTTTTTCCTGAAGCGACGAGAATTCTCGGTGTTTGTCCCAAAAGGCTGAAAATTACCTGCGGATTTTCATTTCTTCCACAAGCCCTACCAGCCTTCCTTCTCAAACCCTAGCATTACAGTAAGAACGCCGGGAGAAACCGTTATAAACTGGGCGAGGCGTGTTCTTCATCATCTTCTAGATGTGACCAAGTTGCTGCTCCCTCCCGTGCGAAGAGCTGTCTCGACTCGCCGCCGCCCGCTCCGGCGCCGCTCCTCGCCCGCGCCCGAGAATTCCACCGGACCGCTGGGGGTTTGTGACGTATTTTCTAGAACGCAAATGGTGAGTCATTGGTTAGTGATGAGAAGGAGATGATGGTGTTCTAGCTTCGCATTAACCATTTCACCATTTTTGTTGGTATTGATGCTACAACACCGATGTCTGATATTCTCCTATGTTTTACTTCACAGAGTAAAAGCTCAAATTAAATCTTAGATTTCGTTGAATGGCAATCAATTTTATGTCTTCAAGAATCCCCTTGAAGGAAGAAGATGATCAAAATATCGTATAACCATCCATCCCCACATTGCAAAACTGATTGAACAGTAATGGATTTAGAAACTTAATGCTGAATTTCACTGTTACTAGATAATTAGTAGTATAAGTCTGCAAGAGATGAAATACTGAATTTTCTTTTGTAAGAGTATGGTTGTAGGGCTGAATTGGTTGACAAGGATATGTGCAAATATGAGAGTTAGGGATTGTGCAAGCAGACGCTTAAAAAAGTGTATTATATGGTTGCTGCTTGCAAGGGCTATTGTGTTCTGTAGCACTCTCATGTCAATCATGTCATTATCTTTTCTCATGAGATCATGTAGTATATCTCCATTATTAGGTACCAGCATGTGCTGCATACAAAATTGAATTTGCTTCTTATTTGAGCTAACTCTCAATTTGATATCATTCAAAGCAGCTAATACATCAGAATAGGTCAATTGGAGATGCCACTTGGAAAGCTTAGCAGGGCGAATATACAGCAAGGTACTACTCATATTTGCATATTTAAAACTTGATGTTTCTTCTGCTAAGAATATTTTAATCAATGCCTCTCTCTTGATATTTAACTCTTTGTGCAGATTTTGATGCATTAACAGAGATACAAAACCTAATAAAGGATAGCTGTGGACATGATCCTGTTGTTAAAGAGACATTGATAGTTGATGCTAGCATTCGTTTTTTCACTCTCATTCCTTCAATTCATCCTCGTGTAATAGGAGATGAGGATAATTTTAAGGCAAAGGTTAGTGATTATAAAAAGATAATGTATATTAATTGCTATACCAATGGCCCATTTGAGATGCTTGTTCAATGACGTAACATCTTAAAAAGCCATTCCACTCTTCATTTTGTTGTTTGCTGTTGATTGGTTTGTTGTCATTGTATTTTCTTATGAAGTTCTGAAGTCCCATTGGATTTATTTTATCTCAGGGGTTGAGGGTATGGGTCTTCCTATTTCTATGCTTTTTATGAATCTAGAATCTGTCATGTGATGTTGGGCGTATGGGTTTGTTTCACCCTTTTTTCTTGGATTTATGGCAATTTAATGAAGTTTTGTTTGGTTAATAATCAATAAGTTAATGAAATGATATGGTGTTTCCTCATGGAATTTCTGTACTTTCTTATGAGTCTAGGACATGAGCTGTTGTCATATGTGACATTTTATAGTGACATTATTAGAAAACCAGGGCTTTGAATTCTAATTTATATCCTTGAAAATGTAGCTTCTAGTGAAGGATTCATCAACGTGACTCTCGCTTCAGAAGATTTTGGAGCAACCATGGAGTGTGGAAAATGCGGATCCTACTGGTAGTTGCAGAAAGAAATGATTTGAAGCTCCAGAGTTGACAGCACAATTATAATACTATGTTTATGAGTTCACAGAAACTCGAGTCTGGTTCCCCAGAGCTTCTGCTGTAAATTTTAAAATTGCTTCAGTCTCTGTGCTTCCCCATGAAAAATACCATAATTTTATTTTCTTTGTAGCTGTTTTTATGCTCTCTGATCATTGTTATTGATAGAGGGCGGGGTGATCCCGGCGCTTTTTTACAAGCGCGCTGGGACTCCCTGGCGCTTTTAAAAAAGCGCCCGGAAGCATTCCGGGCGTTTGCATATGCCAAAAAAATTCTTTGAAGTTTGTATAATAAATGTTAGAAATTTTTCTGATATTTTTCATAATAAGCACTGTTAATGAATTTTTCTACCTTAAAAAAATAACAGAAGTTTTTTCAGCGTTTTTAAAATGCCAAAAAAATTTTTGGTAGTTTTTTTTGATGTTTTTCAAATGCTGGGAAAATTTCTTTGACATTTTTGATATTTTTTGGGGCGTTTGTAAAACTCTGAAAATATTCTAAAATATTATAGTATCCTGTCTTCTGTTTCCTAGTTCCCTTCCAGTGTCCTCACCTCTGTCCCTGCTCCCATGCTCTCTCTTGCTTCTTTGTGCCCTCATGTCCTCACCTCTATATCCTTCTTATATCCCCATTTTCGCGTTCTTTGCTTTCTCATACTCTCCCTGTATCTCCATCCCATATTTTTATTTCCGTGTCGCCACCCCCATATCACCCCTCTATTTCTATATCTTCCCATGTCTCTTATTTTGGTACTCTCCTCTGTTTATCTATACCCTACTTTTCTTTATCTTGGCTTTGGATTACATAATACACATTTAAAAAATAATATAAGTTAGTTAATTAAATACTTTAGGTGTTGAAGTAGTCAAGGTTCTTTTCAAGCTCTCTTGTAAATCAAAATCCTTGGTTGGATGTTGGTTTCTATTATTCTCAAAAATCTCATTAATTTCAGACACTTGTGGTAGTCTTATAAACAAAAGATATGTACAAATAAAAAAGTTTATAAATTCAAAGATTTTTTTCATACTGCAGAAACACTCTGTTGAGATTAAACTTGTAAAGCTAAAACATAAGGGGAAATAAGTATTCGACATTTTGAAAGAAACCATGAAATCATTTTTTAACTTTTGGAACATCTTAGTAACCCGAGCCTCCATAAAAAAAAAAAAAGACTATTTTAGCTTCTATATTTTGTTGTTGACCATGCAGAGCTCAAGAGAAACTACCATATGCTTGGGAAAATATAGGCCCCATATCATACGTTCCTAGATGGTCAACTTTCTCAAGACCAAAATCTTAATCATGAATTTTATTCTAAGCATCAATATCAAACATGAATCCTTCAAACAACTACTACCTCAACTCAAATATGGCTCCTGAAAAATACAAATAAAAATATAAGCATAATTTTATTATTAGAAATTGATAACCATATTAAGTTAGATGAATAATAGTAATTGTCTAATCAATTAATTATCCATCCTTATTTGTATGACCTTATAGACACCTCGAATTTTGAAGGTTCAACTCCACTTTATTTTTTAAGTTGTAAGGATTACGTGTGACAAAATATTATAGTAATAAATGATTAGAACATGTTTAATGTGAAAATTCTAAATATATATTTTTGCTCTCAAATTAGTGTATCCTTTACAACCTCCACAATGACACATTTTTTGTTTTTTTTGGTATTCTCTGTTTCTTTTTTTTGCTTTATTTTTTTAAAAGAATGATTTTAAGTTAAGCATATTATTTATTATAAAATTTAACATATATGAATGCATGGGCGAAAAAAATTATTTGATACCTCTATTTTGCTAAGAATTCACTAAAATATGTCATTGATCTTTTTCAATTTTACAATTTGGACAATTAGCCAACTTCTCTGACATTTTTTTGAAGGATAAGAAGTGCTTTCTTTTCACATTACTTTTCCAATCTCACTAGCGCTTGCTTAGACTTTGCATCATTTTTTTTAATGCATCACAATAAATGAGTATAACCTATTTTAAACTTGATGTTACATTTATATCTTCTTGAACTATTTTCTTATATTAACCTTCCAATCGGTACAAGTTATGGCAATTTATTTTCATCCTTGACGAGAATTTCAGGGTGGAGAATTTTGCTAAATTCTCCCCAATGACTTAATCATACTGATTAACGGTCAATACTAACTTGTAAACTTCAGTTCCAAACTTCAATTTATTTATTTAACTTGCGAACGCGTATAGATGATGATTGCTATGAACTCAAACTTGAAAATTGAAATATCAGTTTGAAAATTAGATCGTATCAATGTCACGCAGATATAATTATTGAGAAATCGGTTAATAACTAAAATGCTAATAATTTAGTATATTGTAAATTTTTATTATGATGTATGTTCTAATCTTCTTCATCAAGGCCTAATAGATATAATCTTCTTTGGCAGTGTCAAAATTAGAATCTTCACTTAGTGTCAATTAAGGGTGAAAAAAAAAAAAAATCAAAAAATCGATATACCGAATCATATCAGTTGAGAACCGTATGGAAAAACCGATTTTTAAAACAAACTGGTATGGTTCCGGTTCTTAATTTTGATATAACCAAAAATCCGATTCCGATTCCGATTTTATATTTTGTGAAAAATCAATATATCGGAACCGTACCGATTATTAATATATACATATAATTATATATAATATAAAATTTTAAATTATATATATTTTTTATGTTATATGTATATTAATATATTTAAAATTATATATTTATGGGATTATAATGAATAAAATAAAATTTTTGGATAATTTATGTGTTAGTGTATATAAAATTAACTTTTTATAGGATTTTAATGTAAAATAAAATATTTTAAAATAAATAATTAAAAAAAATCAGTATATCGATTTTAGAACCGGTTCAGAACCGGAACTGAAAAATTGATTCTTAACTCAAACAAGTGCGATTCTTGTTATCGATTTTTTAAAAACTAAAAAATCAGTATATCGATTTTAAAATATGTAAAACCAGTACAGTAAACCGATTTTGCTCACCCCTAATATCAATAAAGTCTCACTATTCGTACATTGCTCCCTTTCTTTTCAACTCTGCACTACTTAAAATTGTGACGATCTAATGTACTCAAGAGTCATTGACAATAATGATACCATTCCTCTTGTTACTACGGTAGTTTGCCTACTTATCACATAATACTAAATACCTTATCTGTCAATCATCTCAAATTATTTACAGATATTTTAAATATCTGATCATTCACAATGCAAGCGTACGTAAGAAACTGAAGAACACACTGCAAGTGGAAGAGATTCTACACAGAAGAAAGTTCATCCTGAAGTATGACAAACACAATCGTAGTGCCGCGGCTTTTCTTTGCCAGATTTCCTGATCGAATTTATAATTTGGCGGCAAAAAGAAATTGGGATGAGTTTACGAACAATATGAAATTGATTTGTTAGCAAATGCATTTCAGGCCACTGTTTCAGTTTCCCTCCTTGATGTATTTTCGGTGTTTCCGCTACAACAGATGGATTTGACATTACAGCAAGAGCGAAGGAGGTTGGAGCTCAGAGGAGCTGCTCAAGAGGCAAAGGAGGTTAGAGCACTTCAATTCAAATTTATAGAGCACTTTAATTATTAAAAATTTAAAATTAAATTTAAAAAATACTTTCAAATTTCTATTGTCTTAATTATTAAATAGTTAGACTTTTTAGAATAATTTTAAATTTATATTTAATTATTAAAAATTTGAATGAGGTCACATATAACTCTCAAGTGACTTGAAAATTTTCCTAGACATTAATTTTTGGCCAAATTTTATTTTTTTTTCAAAAATTTGAATTTTCTACAAAACAAAGGTTGAAAATTTTAATTTTTCAGCATTTAATTTTCCATTACTTGATTTTCCGATAAAACAGATGTGCATAGGAGAAAAGCAAAAACTCAGTTTTGCTGGGAGTTGGTGTCGTAAAGAATTAGATTTTTAAGTACTCGATGATATTTAAAATTTAAAATTTTTCGCGTGTTTTGTTTGAGGGGTTTCGAAATTTTGAATTTTAAAATTTTTCGTCTGGTTTCGAGCGATTTTAATTTTTTAAAATTTAAAATATTTGAGTAAATCACCAATTAAATACTCAAAACTTTGAAGACTAATATTAATTTTATTCTTTAAAAAATGTCTTAAATATCTAGAATATTTTAGTTATTAAATTTTTAAAACTAATAATTAAAAATACATTAAATATCTTTAATATCGTCATTATTGAAGTTTAATAATAATTATAAACAATATTTAAAATTTTTAAAATAATTTTATAAAATAAAATTAATTATTAAAAAATTTTGGAAATTATAATTTTTGCAAGAACCTCCTTAGAATCTTTAAAATTTGTACATATTTACGTTTAATAAGTTTCTTCATCCGATAACAACAACTCAGCACATTATATTATACTCGATGAATATTACTACAGTACAATCTGTTAGTTACATATTGCTTCTCATAGCTTTGAGTTCAAGCGCTAGAGACTTGAAATTTCCTTCGTAATATTATGTATTCGAAGTTTTACAATAACAACGAGAGATGTATAAAAATACAAAACACAGAGGACTAATACGGTAATTCAGAAGATTTCGTGGATGCATTTGCAAGAATACCAAGGTAATGAAAACCCATAAATAAGACCAGCTCGAAACCGGCGCCCCGAAGCCGCAACGCCCGGCCTCGAAAATTCCCAAGTAGCTGCTGCATGCAACGCACGAATCTTCGCCATATTACCGTTGGATCCCCGGCTGGTCGCCACGTGTCCGTTTCCATGCCGAATGCCGACAAACTCCAGCTCCCCATACGAAACGGCAGAACCCAGGTCTCAACGGCAGGCCTATTCCTCCTTCCTCTTTTTATACCATCTCGTCCTCCTTCCTCTCTTTCCCATCCCTCTCTCCCTGGCAAGAATGACGGGAAGAAGCTATGACTTCAAGCTTGATCTTCTTCTCGGGATTTTCGTCGGCCTCTGCTGTTGCTCTTCTGCTTACAAGTTCTACGCAGGCGGGAGGGACGGCTGGGTCCTGAGTCCGTCGGAAAGCTACAGTCACTGGGCCGGAAGAAACCGATTCCAAGTCAACGACACGATCGGTAACATCCGTCCTTACGAACTCTGTTTTTAGGTTTTTGTTTGATTTTTGATGGATCTTTTTTATTCTGTTGTTGTGCTTGCAGTATTTAAGTACAAAAAGGGAGAAGACTCGGTTTTGGTGGTGAACAAGGAGGACTATGACAAATGCAACACTAGCCACCCGATCGAGAAGCTCGACGTCGGCGACTCGGAGTTCAAGTTTGACCGGTCGGGGCCGTTCTTCTTCGTCAGCGGTGCGCCGGGCCGGTGCGAGAAGGGGCAGAAGCTTGTTGTGGTGGTGCTTGCAGTCAGAAACAAGAAGGCCGCGTCACCGGCTTCTTCTCCTCCGGCTCTTCCGCCTCTGGCTCCGTCGGGTTCTACGCCTGGATCAGGCTCCCCGACGGAGGGTTCGCCACCTTCGTCAGCCCCGTCTTTCTCGTCCCGTTTGAGTGTCTCTGGTGCTCTCGTCGCTATGCTTGTTGTTGCTGTTGTTGGCTTCTTTCTCAATTGAAATCTGAGTTAATTTTTAGGGTTTTCAAGTTCTATGTTGTTGTGTTGTTGCTTTCTTTGTTGCTGGTTTTATTTGTTGGTTTGGTTTGCAAAGAGAATGAAATTACATTTGAATTTTATTTTTAAGAAACTGATAGTTCTCTTGTACTAATTAGTTGGCATTTGACTTGAGTTTAGTGGGATTTTTTTTTCTATTTGTCCGTATGCAAATCAAATGTAACATCACAAAAACTCTTGATTTATTGGAGAGAACGCAATCTTGGAGATCATAAATTATTGGTTTAATAGAATTGAAGACAATGACTAAACTTTAAGATTAAGCATTAAGCAACAGTGTGAGATCAAGTTAAAACCCTAATTTATTTATTTTAAGAATAAGTTCTTGAGGAAAATTTTCAAATTTGTGCAGTCATATTCAGGTGGCAGATTCGAGTACTGGGGACTTGCACCGAGTAATTGTTTGCATGCATTTTGTTTTGATGGCTAGATAACGATGAAGTGATATATGTAAAGGCCGTGTGCTCGAGTCATCTTCAATTGGTCGTGCTTTTAAAGAATGTCTTCTGTTTTGTACTTTCTCTTCCAACTTTCTTTTCAAAAGACATGCAAAATATTAATCGGGTGATTGCACTACTCACTTTTTTTACGAGATCATAATTCACTAATTTGAGTTCTAAGCTATTAGAATTGAGGTTTTAAATTTTGATTTCAAGGCCGATTTTCACATCATCGAAATTGAGAACTTGATTGTCATTGAAACCACAAATCCGATTCACCAAATCCAAATTTTTGATGGATCATGTTGGATTTAGACCGCCCAATTTAGATCCAGCGATCAAGAAGCCACACCAACATAATCAAAATGCTTAATTTGTTAACCTTATTTTTTGTCATTTACATCAAGCAACATATAAGATGTATCAGTATTTCAGCCATATCGGTGGCCAGTGAATGATAACTGCCAGCAATCAATTGTCGTAGCAAATAACAGTTTGTTTATACAGATATACAGATCACAGATGATCAGCACTATTCCAAAAAAATTTTAGGGTTTGGAGAATTGGAACATAAAGTAGCAAAAAAGGAAAAAAAAAACAGTCCCTAAAACAGATATTTCCTGCTCCGAAAGAGTTAAATCGCTGTAGCATTCCAGAGTTCATATAAGCTGCCATAAAGTTAAATCGCTGTAGCATTCCAGAGTTCATATAAGCTGCCATAAAATGACTCCGAAAACAGAGAATACTATGACCTATCGGACCAGTGCGTACAAATCTGCAGCATGAAGGGGGTTTATTTCCACTTCATACTTCTTATCAGAAGAACCACCATCTTCGTCTCGTGTTTTTCTGGCTCACAGAAAGAATGAAGTATAAAGACTCAGAAAGCACAGAAATCGTTAAGGACTGAAAATGGAGAGTACCACAGGCATTTTTAAAGAATAAACAAGCATCTACTTCATCAACACTGAACATGCCGAGTGTATCTTGTGCAAGTGCAGGTGCCAGAGTTGCTGCTGCTAAGGTACAGATCAGTGTTGTTCCCTTCAGAGTTTTGAAATTGCAAATCTATAAATGCCTATTTTTTTCAGTGTCTCTGCATAAACATTTCCTTGTAGAAGAAAGAATGCATTTAAATGATCTGAAAGAAGCCCTCCTCTCATCAGGACCCTGAACATATATGTCCTATTATGCAAAGATATTTCTCAACATTTTTATACAAAACATGCATGCAACAAACATGACCAAATGACATTGATGCTAGAATCTATTGCCTAGATCCTTGTTGACTCAAGTGGTAGGGACACAACTAGCCAAAACAAGCAGTTTTAGTTCATGATGCATGCAGTCTGCAGTCCAGAGTCCATGCTAGACCAACTTCGGAAAGAACTTCTCAAAGGAGAACGAAAAAAATGAATTGGAGAAATTCTTATGACGATATAATGAAAGCAGCAATTTTTCCAAAACAAAAAACATACGCAGGAAGCAAAAAATCAAGTTTTTAAATGGTTGGAAGCATTAACTTAAACCATCATAGTAGCACATCAGCATTCTTAAACTAATTGAATAAACAACAGAAAGGATGACGAAACGATGCAGAAACCTTTGGCTCCTGAAGCTGAGGTTGAATGACAATTGGTGGTGGAAGAACCCCTTTATCTACACTCCCAATATATGGTTGTACCTTTTCCACTAATAAATCATTCAGCTGACATTGCACAGAAAAAAAAAGGAAACTCAAGTTTGTATTCACAGGCTTAAATTGACATTGCAAACAAACTTCTCGCATAAACATCCTCCGTACAATTCAAAAAAATGGTCGAATGAAATTGAAATTCATAAACAAGGTACTTTTTCACTCAAACATATTAAACCATCTTTTTTCTGCAAAACAAGCACTAAGTTTTTTAGGTATGATATTAGAAGAATGAACTGGAATATGACATCAATTATCTCAAATCATTCCACATAATGATTTGATCAATTTAGAAATACATAAGATAATTTTAAATCACTAGTTCCTAATCCCTGAAACATAGGAAGTCAGAAAATACATGCCATTAGATAATTTGAGAATATTGCACAGGGACAATTAAGCATACATTATCATGGACCAAAAATTGCATAAAATCCTCTGAGGCATTCACAGAAGGAATTTCTCATTTTAAACTGGTGGCTGATCAATGCATAGTGCTGTTAGGTACCAAAAGTGGGCAGAATAGGTTAATAAATTTCAAACAAGCTTAATTTGCCCTGTGTTTTTTGGTAAAAATTTGGCATTCATTATGCAAGAAGTCAGACTCTAGACATGTTTATAGATTACCATTCTCACAATTGAACCTCAATCAATAAGATAAAAAGGTCTAGAAGATGAAACTTGGATATTCTGATATCAGCAGCAGGCTGTCCTGTTATGACATAAAATTTCTCCATATTCAATGTCATGTCCTCAAGAGTATGACAAACAAAAGGATACTGAGAAAACAGAAAGGCATACATGACAATGATTGTCTGGACATTGATGGAGAAAAAAATAAAGCCAGTGCCAGGAAGCAGCGTGAAAAGCAAGGAGAATAAAACTGCAATCATCTGATTGTTATCCAAAACCATTTATAAATGACCTCCTTTTCAAGTAAAACAGAATGCGATACAGCAGTCATTTAATCCTGTTATACATAATATCAGTTTGCTATAAAGCACAGTATCAGAAATTGGATCAATCTATGAGAATGCATTTTTTTAAGACCACAAAAAACATGAACTAACTAAAAGAGGGGTTTTTTCACAGATTATAAAGCACCTCAAATATGTCATACCTTATCTTGACGCCATTTGGCTTCCCATTGTGCATCTAGCATCTTATCTGCCATCTCCCGTTGGGCATTAAGAAGGGTTGTCATCTCTAACAACTTTTTCGGATCTTTCAACTCATCATCTGTCCAGGAAGATGCAGATAGAGGAAGGTCCAATTCCTAAAAATCATCACAATGAAAATTCAGAAAAGAATCAACATCCAAATGTTGGTTCAGACAGAAGACATGAAAATTAATGTGCATACTCAGAAACTGCCAGAAGAACTCAAAATTTGCAAACATGGCCACCATCTTGTCAATTCTATACACATGGATATGAAGAATACACCTCTATCACCACATATCTAGGTATGAGCAAAGAACTTTCAGAAACAGAATAAGTGACGTTTGAGGCATGATTTGATTTGTATAACTAAGATGAAACAATGCTAACACCAATTCTTAGACTTCAGCAAGTGCAAAATTGGGCTGCCATGACCTACCCTTCACATTATTAGCTGGCTGCAATAGAAGGCCCAATCCAGCTCGAGAACTAAAGATCTGGTCATGTAGGCCTGAACTAAACCTATATCTCAACCTTGTATATCAATTTTTTCTAGTCTAGGGCACAACAAAAGGCTTGAATCTATAAACTATCAGTTTCTGCAAATTTTATCTTCCTAGAGAAGCTAATCATAATTTTGACCAAAATCCACAATAAAAGCTAATTTGTTATAGTAACCAAAAACATAGAAACTTGGACTTATTCCTTTTCAGCAGCCTGATATATGTATTAAACTTGATATATTTTTGTGCAAACATTTGGATTATAACAATACAAAGCCAATCTCAATAAGATGGGAAGCCCTGGAGCTTGGATCATAAGAAACAAAGATTTCAACCAGATATCAAGGTCGACAGTAGGACCAACATCCTTCCTGATATTCACAAACAACCAGTTGCTTTACTTTCTATAAGCTACCAATAAATATAAAAAGCAGCTTGTTACAGTGGTAATTGAGGAAGATTTCCATTCTTACTCCCCAATTGTTAGGTCGAGGTGGGACATTGAGCTTCATTACTTCAGCTTCCAATGCTTTCTTTGCCTTGTAATAAGGAACATTTTTGACAATAACTGGATCATCTCTTGCACGAACTGGATCTAATGAGATGAGAGCCTGTTAGATTGGAAAAAGGAAAACCCCACAAGGATCATTCTCCCAGATCAAACTTCCAGCAGTAGAACCTTAGTAATATATCATAGAACTATGGTCAAAGTTCTACACAAACCTCTTGTAGATGCTCCCAACCAGGTTCACGTTTAGAAACCGCATCACGAAGTTGATCATAGTGCATAGATTCCTTTAAATGAGTAAAGGAAACCAAAAACATGATAAGGACAAACTTACAAATTAAAACACTGTAAAAGTATAAAACCAAAAGAATAGTAGCATCTTTCCAAAGATCCAAAGAGCATGAAAATGTTGTCTCAGCTATAAACCATATCGATAGATTGATCAGGTAAAAATTAATGTTTCCAAGGGGTTACGAGAGCAACAAAGACTATATGTTATTTCTGAAAAGTTCAGCTTAGAGATTTTATGTTAAATAGAATCCTGTCCAAATGTTTGCTACTTGCTAGAACCAACACAATGCATTGTTGCCTAAATGAACATCAAAAAAATTGTGAATGCTGTAAAATGTTAAGAATCACTAAATTGCTCAATAAAATAGTAAAATTAGCCAAATATCAGCTTGTTACAAAGAAATACAACCATTGTTAAGAACTTAAACCTTCACATGCTTGAATACAATTGAAGCTTCTAGATAAGCTAGCAGCTTGAGTGAAGAAAACTAACTTTGTATGCCCACCAAATCTTTTTCTTGACGTCATCATCAAAAGTGAATCCTCCCAAAACTTGAGGGAATGTAAATAACCAGAAGGAAGCAATCTTTGGATCCCTCATGCTATGAGCAATATTCTGCAGCAAGTAACATGATTCATGTTATAGGATACCAAGTCAAAAAAAGTTCTTAAGCAAAAATGTGCCAAAAGAGAAGGAACAAGTAGACAGTGATTTTTTATTTATTGAGCATACATGTGTCCAGACATCAGCTTCATGTTAAGTGTACAGCTAGGTTAAAATGCCATAATTTCATGGCTAATGCTTCTTCCTAGCAAGGCAGGTAACTTTTGGTTTCCATGTGCACAGTGAATTCCCAACAAAGAAAAGAAAACAATAGTTCAGACAAAGAGGTGGGTGAAATTTGACTTTCACCTATACAAAATTCAGACGCATGCATAACTGAACATTTTGCTACAGTTCATCATAAGATTACCATGCTTTATTTGCTGACAGGATCCAGATCAAAATGAGGTAAAGAATAAAATCACACTACAGAAAAAAGTAACATCTGATGTGTTTGGTCCACCAGTGCTTCAAAGGCCAAACCAGCCTTTTAAAGCTAAAGTTCCATTCCAATGTTTACATCTTGATCCTCCACAATAATTAGTTGCATTATGGTTTTACTTTTTTCTTAAGCATAGGAGATAGTGCCCTTAGTCAAATGGTTGAAAATTTTGTTCTCAAAATCATTGAAAATAGTGAGCATTCTATCTTTCAGGATGCTCCATCAAGCCATCAGTTAAAATTTTGTGACAAGGAGATTGACAAAATCAAGCCACTGATTTAGATCAGGCAATAAAAATTGAGAATGATACTTGGCATAAAAAAATGGATTGATAGAATAACTAATCTCCTAAGTCCAGGGACCACAAATTTAAAGGAAATGCTAGTTTAAAAAGGGGGTAATATGACATTAACTTCATCAACTTAATAAAAGTATTTCAGATCAGACTTAAATTGCAGATGAGCCAACAGGTCTAATGGTATAACAATAACCAAGCTGCATCAGTGAATGGGCAAGGAAGGCACGGATAATCAGCACAGCCAAATTTTCTTGTATCCACCAAGAATTACAAAGCAATAGAATACTTGCCTCATAGGGAGGATCCATCTTCCTTAATACATTGAGTGCCTTCCATGGAGGCTCCATAATCTGGTAAATATCAAGAAACCTTCTGTAACTTCTTAAGGTCATATATCAGATGCTGACAAATACTCATACATGAAAGCATATGTCCTTGCATCAATAATACAATCATATATTTATGAAATTTTACAAGCACACCAAGTAAAAAAAATGAACAATAACTTGAAGCCTTGCCCAAGCTACTATAGGTGCATTCTTCATGAAATGGATATTGAACTATGACAGCAGTATTATGACTTACATCATCTGCAGAGATCCTGATTTGCAACTTATGTTTGCACTCAGGGCAGCCCATCACACCCTACAAAATAAAATAATATTCAAGACTATGATGTGAAAAGCTTCTGACAAACCAAATCATATTATTTTCTTGAAATTTTCTCAAAACTAATTTCTAAGGATCACAATATCTACTATATACATGCCAAAAAAAGGACACAAACAAATGTTATATCTTCAATCAACATAAATATGATAGAACACATTCTTTAAATTGTGTTCTATGGTCATAGGACAGAAATGACAAAACCAAAACTTAGGCAAGAAAATTTGAGTCAATAACTAGTGTTCTACAGTCATAGGAGAGAAAAGACAACCAAAACCGAGACAAGAAACTTTTTTGATTCAATAACTAGTGTTCTACAGTCATAGGTGAGAAACTTTTTGAGCTATGTTTCCACTACAAACAAAGTTGTTGTGTTCGTAATCCAGGAAGGTTCAGAATAAGATACAACTAGATATCGTTATGAAAGAATAAGACAAAAAACAACAAAGCATACTACTAATCCATGAGTAGAAGATCGCACAAGCAGAAAGCAACAAAAGCAACTTACCGATCCATCACAATCAGGGCATTCTTTTGAGGGTAGTGGCAGAAACATATCAAAAGCAGCAGGTAGGTGGACCAACTCAGCCCGATTCTCTGCAATGGCTTCTGCAATACACTTAGGTGTTGGCTTTTCTCCACTGAAATGGCAAAATCAAGGATCAATTTGACAAGACAGCAACTCAGCAGCGCAATATTAGGCAAAGCATCTTAAAAGCTGCAGCAATTTCATTTAGGCCTGATTAAAGCAGAGCATACATCCAGCACTTTTTTCACCAAGCCTAAAGAACATCTTTGAATCATCAAGATAAAGAGCTTCGTTTACGATAGCTTCGGAGTTCTTAGGAGGACACCTACAATTATGGATAATGTTGGCTTGAATAACAAATGAGTAATTAAAGTAGCTCCAGATGTCCACTTCTCACAAACCATGTTATGCTCTCCTAAGAGTTTTCAAGCTTATATGAATGATCTATCCTTTAAATTATGGTTGAAGATTCAAGACTATGATTAAAAGATTCATTTGTTTGTGAGACTAACTTGCACAAGCAACTGGAGTAATTTCTCAAAAATAATCACCTTCTCAAGCTAAAATTTTTTACTTGGTAGTGCACCTTCCCAGTACCATTGCACATTGTACACCTCAATGCTCGCCAGCCATTGCAGGTTCGACAATTCCTGTAACATGTAAATCCAATTACAGAAATAATGTCAATTCAAGAGAACATGGTATCCTATGCACCAATAGGATCTACACCCCTTGTCCAGTTGAGAGCCCATCGCAAATTTCAGCTGCTGCACCTAAATTCAATACAGATAATCACTAACCGACCTCTTCACACTCAGATAGCTTTTATGCTTCCCAGAATTCACAGGCATATAACTCGTTAAACTTGAGAAACATAAAAAAGAACCACATTACATAAAACAACAGTGCTTGGCTTCGAAAATCAAGAAAACTTAGTTACTCCAATCAAACGCCCATAGAATGAAGTTATATATTAGAATTATTTGTTATCCATTCCAATTAAATTCAGCTGTCTAGCGTAGTCCAGCTAAAAGTCCAAGGCAGCACATTTATCACTGGAACCGCAACTGGTGTTCGCCTCAAGCACACAGCCAGCATCAAATTCCAAAAAGAATCACAAAATAGAGAAGTAGAAACCATCAATCACCTTGGGCACAACACCTTTTTCCCCAGCTCCAGCGCGATGTCGTATGTCCCCAGCGTCGCTACCACCTGCACAACCCCCCAAAACTCAAAAAACGCTACATTCAGAAACGAATCGAGCTTCTGGGAGCGAGCATACGAATATAGCAGAGAAGGAGAGGTGGGAAGCGAGCTCGGGGATTCCGAAGCCGCGCTGAGCGGAGCCGGCGATGTCATAGGCGAGGGTGAAGGGGGAGAGGACGATTTTGATGGGGAGGTCGAGCAGGTCGATGACCTGGTGGCCGTGCCGCTCTGTGAACGCCTTCCAGTGCACCTCCGCCCGCAGCTTCAGTCCCCGCAGCAGCCGCTCCGTCCCCTTCCCCATCGCCTTCCTCTTCTTCTTCTTCTTCTTGTTGTTTCCCTTATCTTCTCTTTCGAGCCAAAGCAAGGGCGACAGGAGGACACGGGTTTCTTATCAGTTGACCCGTTAACTTTAACGGGTTATCGGGTTCATCATAAAAAGATATCCATATCGCCTAACAGAATCGGACGGTCATGGAGTTGCCACGGTCGGCAGAAAAGAACTCATTTTTGAATCGGATGGAATCCGGGGGGTTATATACTCGTATGTAAATAATCGTATGGCCAGACAACCCAAGGCCCGCAACGGTCTCCCTTCTCCTCCTCAGGTATCACCGCCAACGGCTTGGAGAGGCTGAGATCAGGAAAATGGTGACGACGAAGACCCTAGACGCTGTTTTCTTGGAGGAGGAGATCGCAGTGCTGTCGAAGTCGCCGATTCTCGTCTCAATGATGGAGAATGGGCATCCGAATCGATCCATCTCCATCAAGTTCACCAATGGGAGAACCCTAACAGTGGTTTTGGATTTCTTCAACAAACAGGGGGAATACATCGAAGTCTGAGAGGATTTTGTTGATAGGATTGATGCAGATTCATTCTGTCAGCTTCTACTGAGTGACAATCCCCATTTTTTCACTGCCGAGGACTCTATTTTCTGTTTCCAATTTTGGAAGGGTGTCATCTCCTACAAGGAGCGGTTTCTTTTTGGCACTAAGGTAGTGGCGGGTAATAGGAGGAATACATCCTTTTGGTTTGCATCATGGGCTAGATAGCCAATACCTCCTTCTTTTTGGACGATCAAGATGCCGACGAAAATATTATGTTTTACTTGGCTAGCTGAGCAGGAAAATGTCTTGACTGGAGCGGAGTTGCAGCATAGAGGATGTTTTATTTCCCATGACTCATGTGTTTTATGTAGCAATGGTGTGGAGGATCGCACATTCATCATTTGCTTTTTGGAGTCTTTGACAATGTGGTGTGAGCGGTTTGCTGTCAATTGAAGCCAAAAAGGGTAAAAAATTGGATATATGGGACAGGAGAAATTGCATGGACTCGACAAAAATGGTGAAGAAGGAATGGTGGAGGACTGTGCCATGCTCCTGGTGGCTCATACGGAAAAAAAGAAATACGGTAGTTTTTGAAGGCAAGGCAGAGTCAATGGAGAAGTTGATTTGTAAGACTAAAGGGATGTCAGAGGAGTGGAGTGCAGCTTAAAAAGATGATGTCTCGAGAAGTTCAATGAGTATGTCTAATGGCGGCAATTGGCGGTGAGAGGGAAGCTGGTCTTTGAGCGTGTCCTTTTTTCTATTTTTTTTTTTTTTCCCTTCTTTCAGCTTATTTGTGAGGAGATATATGGTTGCAAGGAGCTCATATTTTATCATTGAAATCAATGATTTTTGCGTTAACAAAAAAGGTTTTGGTCTTTATAAGAAAGATCTTGTTACGTCTAAATTTATCAAGTTGTGTTTTTGATGTGTTTGGTTATGAAACTCGAGGAACAATCAACCGTGATCATGATAATTATTTATTTTTGGTATAAAAATAGTTTTCGGATTTGAATATTAGCTTAATAGTGAGTGGCTTTAGATTTTATTTATGTCTGACAAGGATTGCCCGTTTGATTTTGAATTAGCATCAAGTTAACTCTTTTTCAAAATTATTATTTTTTTTATAAAATTAATATTACTTGTTTTATATTATTATTAAATTAAATTATTATAAAAAGTAAATACTTTTTCAAAATTTAAATTTTTCGAACTTTAATTTTTGATAAAAATAAATATTAATTTATAAAAATAATTTATTAATTTTAATTTTGATTCTAATTTTAATTTCAAATAAAACCACGGCTAAAAATGTAAAACGGGTTGGCACGGCCTGGCAATCCATGCCCCCGTGCCTGTTTTGTGGCCTGTTGCGTCTGGCACGGGCTGTATGTAGCACACATGCTTGTGAATTGTGTTTTGCCAAGTCACCTGACTCCGTAACTATAAAAAATATTAAAAAATTGAAAAAATTTAAATAAAAACAAAAAAATTATAATATTAATACTCAAATTAATTTGTGAGTATCATAGCACAATTATTTTAAAATCTGCAAAAAATTCAAATTATTTAATTTCATGTAGAGCCGAGTCTAGCCTGTTCACACCACGGACCATGACTAGCCGGCGGGTCACAAGGTCGCAATTCAGATTATAAAATTGTTTGATGGCCTACTAAAAAATTATCACGTTTTCTGTGGACCCTACATAATCATTAATTTATTTTTTTTTTCAATTTTTTTTTAAAACCATAAATTCAGGAAACCATGTATGAATAAGAAGGATTTTTGGGCAAAAAAATTTAAAAAATTTAAAATAATGAATATGAGGGTTACAAAAGAGATTAGTATCAGATTTTTTTAAAAAAAAAAACTCTAGGGGGCAATATATTAAAAAAAATAGAAAATATTTTCTCAGGTTTTTTTAATAAAAATCAGCTAATATATGGTCCTCCTCGATTATGATTTTTTTTTTTTACTTTTTTGTTTTTTCAATAAGAGGGAATAGCACAATGCATGAAAATAGAGAGAAATATTTTTCGAAAATTCCTTATTTACTTATTTTGGGTAGCAATTTATACAAACATTGAATTTAGAAATCGCAAAAGCAGGAGAGAAAAAGGCGAGTTTTTATAAGCATCATTCTTATTTAACTGTTTTGTACCTTTTTTTTTTCAAGTTTTAATGGGAGAAAATCTAAAATTTTGCTGGGTTTTTGAAAATTGAGTGGGACAATTTATTAGGAGTTAGAAAATTGCGCTCGGTTGCACCCGGACTCGAAAAATTCAGGAAACTCATGAAACTGGTCCCGTTTTCGAGTTCGGATTGCCGGATATTTGGTTCTATCAAATTGAGGGAATTGGAGAGAAACCTCCAATTTAGTGCTAATTTAATTTTCGAATCAGCGAAAAGCCAATGTCATCAGTTTCGATAGAAGTGAAGGATTGAGACCCATCACATGTTTTTGTCAAAGAAAACTTTTAAAAGTAAAATATCAAATTTGATTTAAATTTTTAAAAATTTTATATTTTTATCGAGTTCAATCGTCCAAATTATCAAATTCGATAATAGACAAAGCTTAATATTTTTATTTTTGTCAAATTTGACCAATCAAAAAGCTTTGAACTTTTGTTCTAATAAAAATTGAATGAAACAAATAATCAAACTCATTAAATTTTAAAAATTCTCAAAAAAAATTAAAAAAAATTAAAAATATGTAAAAAGTGATATCTCCGTAATTTCAAAAATACAAATAACTAATCGAACTTACGAAATTCCTATAATCTATCACTTCTACGAACCCACGGAATGAAATAATCTCTAGGGCCCGTTTAATTTGAAATTAGAATTAGAATTAGTTTATTTGAGAATTATTTTTTCTTATAAAATTAATATTATTTATCTTACTTTATTATTAAATTAAATTATTATTAAAAAAAATAAATAATTTTTCAAACTTTAAATTATTAAAATATTAATTTTAATAAAAAAATTTAATTTATAAAAATGATTCACTAATTCTCATTCTATTTTTCCAATTCCGAATCATTGCCCAAAAGTCCAGCAATCGAATGCATCTTATATTCGCCCAACTTTTTGGACGGTAGATTTGGATACTTATAATATAAATTTATAGTAACTATTTTTATGATAAGATTAAATCCAAGTCTTGATCCACCCTTGAAACAGACCTAAGTATCAACATCTTTGCCGCGACGAAGGATTGTTCAGTGGAAGCTCAAGCTATTCTTCTCCATGTCTTGCGTGGTCAGACCTTCCGAGGGATCTCCTCCTTCTCACCCTTTCCAATCTTTTACTCCCAGACTGCGTTCGCTTCCGGGGCGTCTGTTTCTCATGGCATCTTGCCCCAGTTGACAAGGCCTTTTCTCCTGCGCCTCAACCTCCATGGTTGAGGCTTCCCGGCCGCGACTACCACACTGCAGATGTCTTAGTCTCTCTGAAGACAAGGTCTATGAGATAACCGTGCCAGAACCTACGATCCGTCATAGACTTCGGCTTGGATCTGCTGATGGATGGCTTGTGACTGCCTCCATTATGGACTTGGACATACACCTTCTCAACCCCATCACAGGCGTCCGAATCCCGCTACCGCCCATCACGACATTCCCTTTCGTCGAGGCCATCCGCAACTCCCAACTAAGTGGCTGGAGTTGACTGACATGGAAGTCCATTCGTTGTTCCTCTGCAACAATCCATCGAGGGCACTGTCCGCTCGGCAACACTCTAAACTGAGAAGGAAGTGCATATGCTACACCGCCGACTACTTGGAACAAACTAGGTCTCTTCGAGAGGAGAAACGCAACATTGGAGTTTATGATCTAGCGATGGCAATGTTGAGCCCGTGTGCCCTGGTGATTTGCGTTCAAATTGGCCTCCTCCAATTTGGTTCACTCCTATTTTATCATAGTTTAATTTTCTTTTCTTTTTTTTTTTTAGTTTGGTAATTGTTAGGGGAAACCATTTGACTCAATCCGAAGTCAAACCGCCATCAAATACGTCGTTAAAGCCCACATGCATCGCTGGACGTGCTCACGATCTCCTCCCCTTCTCACACAAAATGTGCAGCCTTCTTGACTCTTCACTGCTCAATTGCTAAATAATCAAATCATATGCATAAAAAATGCTCAGCCCAACCAAGAAAAATACAAGCAAAAGTAGAACTGTTTAATGAACTACTGATCATTGATTATGCAATTGCTGGAAGACATGAAGAGGAAGCCGAGAAGCAGGGCATGAGCCATACCTTATGCCACCATCGTTATTATCCATGAGACAAACCCAGAAAGAAAGAACTAGACATGTTTACATACTCATCATATTCGTATACCTCTCCCCCAACAGCAACAACAACAGGAACAACAACGAATGCCAACCATCATCGTCGAACCCTAATCCTGGATAGCGAACTTCTATCCACAATGCAATGTACGCACTAAATTGACAACCTATCCTTTTATGTAGAAACCATGCATTATTACCGCTACCAATTACTTCATCAAGCGTAACCACAGCTGCCATACTCGCACCTCACTCCGGACTTGCACACCTCCCCGCATTTCCCGCAGTTGTTGACATCGTAGGCGACGACGGTGCACCGCCCACCGCAGCAGAGCTGCCCGAAGCCGCACTTGGTCCCGCAAGAGCCGCAGTTATTGCGGTCCGTCAGCACGTTCCGGCAGTGGTTATTGCAGCAGCTCAGCAGCTGTGTGTTGTCTTTCGCAGGGGTGTTGCTGCAGACGTTGTTGGTAGTCGGGTCGCAATGGTCGCCCTTGACAACATCTTCGGCGAGGAGCCGGCTCCCGGACCTCGGGTTGAGGCTGTGGAACTGGTTCATGACGACATCGGCGTACCCGCCCGTCGACCCGAGGGCAATGTGGCTGTGCTGCAAGAGAAGAATGGATGCTAGTACAAGAGAGAGGCAGGTCTTGGCGGCCATCTCCTCTCTCTCTCTCTCTCTCTCTCTCTCTGGTCTCTAACTCTCTTGCTAGGGTTGGTGGGAATGAAGCAAGGTAGGGTATTTGTAAGAGGAGGATATGCATATAATAAATTCATCAATCCTTGGTTTACGTTAATTAATCACAAGCGTCCTTAATTGCATTGCCGGAGCTTCCTCCTTGAGAGGGTAGAACAATTAAGAGAAACGCATGTGCATATTAACTGGCTTTTGTTGTTATTAGAGAACTAAAAACTAAACTAGTTGACTTAAGTATGGTACTTAAGAGGTCTTACAATTAGCTTTGACTTTTCAAAACTCACGTTGTGCAAGTTTAATGACCCAAAAACATATTAATGGAGTTTTTGTTAACGAATAATTAGCATTGGGATTAAGAGGGTCACTTCAGGTTGACGCTGGCGGCATGTGCGAGGTGATCTGCTCTTCCGGCGGGGAACGCGTAGCTCCTCGGAATCCGACTCGGCGGAGCACGTGCGAGCGAGTGGGTCAGGAAGTCCCTAGCACGAATCTTGATGCAGAAAGGAGGAGCGAGCTACCACGTGCTAAGCGTGTTGACTGGAGACTCGTGAGTTTATGTTGGATTTTCTCGCTTAACAGGAGATATTTTCGTAATTAAATGAATAATCTCAATTTCAAAATTTGAAAACGCATTGTCATGTTAGTTTTTTTAGGCTTAATAATATACATTTTTGTTTGATAATTTGCCATTTTCTTCGAATTTTAGATTTTATTTATGTCTGTCGGTGCTTGGGAATTTGGGTCGGACAGCCTATATCGTTTTCTTTTGTGCACCCAAAGTAAGAGATCTCTAGATTCATCATAACAATTAATTATCTACAAAACCAATCATAACGATTAATTATTGTTAACAGTGATGAAATAATTAATTAACACACGAGAACCGGCATGGAAGTTGGTGTTGGAATAATTAGGGCGGCTAAGCTGCTGCCACATGTCACTTTCAAGTTCAAACCATCTGTTTTGCTTTGGAGACGGCGCATTAGAATTACAAGTTGGTTAAGTTGGGATTAGAAAGTTAATTATGATATTATCCTCTCTTTTTTTTATTGGGATTATGATTTTTAACTGCCTGAGTTTGTCATTTCATAGAAAATCTAGTTACCATTTGATTTAGAATCCGGATCGGGATCACTTTTTTTTAGAATTATTTTTTTTATAAAATTAATATTACTTATTTTACACGGTCATTAAATTAAATTATTATAAAAAAATTAAATATTTTTGAACTTTAAATTATTAAAGCTTTAATTTTAATAAAAATATATTAATTTACAAAAATGATTCACTAGCCTTGATTCTAATTCTAATCCTGATTCCGAAACAAACAGTACTTTAGTGTTTAATGATGGTTTATAATAACACTAATTAGTATTATAGTATTGTTATGTACTGAACTAACCAATTGGATCTATTTATGATGTCATATGTGAAAAATACCTTAAATTTTATCTTTCTGAAAATAAACCTAAATTACATTTATGTTTTTTGAAAAATCGTAATTATCTCTATATCCCTAAAAAACACTTTAAAAATATATGTAGCATTAGTTTTTATTAATATTTATCTAAACTATTTTTGACTTTTTTTCCCTAAAATTATTGATTTTGAGATCGATATCATTTTATTCTATTATATTCGCTTCGTCTTAATATGAATGAATAATAGTGAAAGTTAACTTAGGCGTATTTGTTTAAATAAATTAAATTTATAAGATTCAATTTTTTGAAAGGTATAAATATAATTTGAATATTTTTAAAAAATATACATACAACAATACCTATAAAAAATAGAATGAATGAATCGTTTGTATATCACTCATTAAAAACCCAAAAGCACTTGTTGTCTTGTATGCTTATTTTTGTTTAAGGACAACAACTTAGAAAAGTATAATTAATTAAAGATGGTTAGTCACATCAATAGATATAAAATCACTATAACATGTACAAAGTCAATATAGCTTAGTATAGAAAATTTTGAATATATTCTACTCAAAAATTCTAATATTACACGTATATTTTTTAAAAATTTATAACTATATAATATGAAGTTAAACTTTTCGATTTTTGCTCGAGAAACTTTTTTAAGATTAGATCTCTTAGACCGATTTATATTACATGACCTATAAGATAAAAAAATCGTAAGAGAGATTATCACAATATGACGGCTCTTCCGAAACTTAAATCAGTATTATTTTTTGGGAGAAAATCAATAATTGAATTTAGAAGAGAAAAGAACAGTAGAATTCAGAGTTTGAGATAATATTCTCTTTTCTCAAGAGATCGATATATTCTCCTTTTTTATACTTGTTAATGGAATGTACTTATAGAAATAATATTTCTAATTTTTAGAAGATTTGTTATGATTATCTATCATAATATAATTACCTCCTTATAATAAATTCTTTCTGAATTTGATTTCGAGCCAGGTTATTGGACTATTATTGAATCGGTTCAAGGGTTTACTATATCTTTAGAACCCTCCAACTCCAAGTATTGAGTTCTCATGATTTGGTGAGTGAAGTTAACTTCATATTCTTCTTCGGTTATGTCTTCAACTAAGTTGATAATTTGAGCCAACATTTTGTTCAGTCAAGGCTGTAACTTTATTATCAAATTGCTTTTACCCTCGGATAGGTTTGTAACATAGAGCCAAATTTTTGTACCTTAGGTTGGCTTGTGACCTAGAACCAAAGTCTTGTATAATGAAGAGCCAAATATGATTCCTTGATTACATATTCAAACCTAGAGCCAAGGTCCTTAGTACTTCGAGTAAGTGCTTGGAGATAGCATTGAGAGTTTGGTGGCTTGATTTAGAGCCGAGGTCTTATGCCTCGGATGGACAAAGGTCTTTGTGCCTGACATGGAGTCGAGATTTTATGTCACATATGGACTGAGGTCTTGTGGCTTGACTTAGAACTAGGGCTTGGCGTCTTAGGTAGAATTAAAGACTTTGTGGCCTAACTTAGAACTACGGCTTGGTACCTCATATAGAATTGAGGGCTTTTATAACCTGATTTAGAGTTAGGGCTTAATGTCTCAAGTAGAACTAAGAACTTTGTGGTTTGACTTAAAGCTATGGCTTAATAACTAAGGTAGAACTGAGTCCTTATACCTCGGATGGAACCGAAGTCTTGCACCTTAGATGGAACCGAGGTCTTATATTTGGTGTGAAACTGATGTCTTATACCTTGTATGAACCAAGGTCTTGTATCAAACATATAATCGAGGTCTTATGCCTCGGGTGAACCGAGACTTTGTGCTTATTGTATAGCCGAGGTATCATATCTCAGGTAAAATTGAGATATTATGTCTCATATGAACTAAGGTCTTATGCCTTGTATGAATTAAAATCATGTATTTGCCATATAGCTGAGGTCTTATGCCTCGTATAGACTGAGATTTTATACCTAGTATAAGGTCGAGGTCTTATACCTCGTATGAACCAAGGTCTTTTCGCTCGGCATGGAGGCGAAGTCTTATGCCTCATATGGATGAGGTATTATACCTCAAGTGGACCCGAAGTTTTATGTCTCGTATGGACCTAAGTCTTATGTCCCAAGTGAAATTAAGGTTTCATGTCATAGATCAAGGTCTTATACCTCGAGTGGAACTGAGGTCTTGTATGTAGTATAGAACCAAAGTCTTATGCATCATATGGATTGAGGTCTTGTGCTTCGGATGAAATCAAGATCTTGTACCTGGCATAGAGCTAAGTTCTTATGTCTTGTATGGACAGAAGTCTTACACCTTATATGGACCAAGGTCTTTGTGATTAAACTTAGAGCTAGGGTTTGGTATCTTAAGTAAAGCTGAAGGCTTTGTGGCTTGGCTTAAAGCCAAGACTTTGTGCCTCGAGTAAAACCAAGAGCTTCATAGTCTGGCTTAGAGTTAGGACTTGGTGCCTTGGATAGAGCTAAGGGCTTTGTGGCCTAACTTAGATTCAAGGCTTGGTGTCTTAGGTAGGACTGAGGGTTTTGTAGCCTAACTTAGAGTCAGATCTTGGTGCCTCTAGTAGGACTGAGGACTTCGTGGCCTAGCTTAGAGCCTAGATTTGGTGGCTTGGGTAAAGCTGAGGGCTTCATGGCCTAACTTAGAGCTAGCGTTTGGTATTTCAGGTAGAGCCAAGGGCTTCATGGTCTGACTTAGAGTTAGAGCTTGGTGTCTTAAGTAGGATCGATAGCTTCGTGATTGAGCTTATAATGAGGGCTTGGTGCCTTTGGTAGAGTCGAGGGCTTGTGGTTTGGCTTAGAGGTAGGGTTTGTTGCCTTAGATAAAACCAAGGGCTTATGCTTTAAATGGATGCTTGGGTTTAGAGCCGAGCTATTAGAGGTGACAATGCGAATTGTGTGCTAGTAATATGTAGGAGATCGAACCAAAAATGATATTATTTATCTTGGAGGAGAAATCGAAGGAGGCCAAACTATAAATAGTCAAACTCCAAGATGTCAAACTATAGGTGATTGAATTGTAGGAACCTAGGTTACTTATATCTCAAAAGATTGGATTTATTCATCATTTACCGTAGCACACCTTCAATTGGGAAAAAAAAAAGTATTACAACATAATTGTCCGAAATATAAAGAGATAAAAAAAATAAATACACTTAATTTATGAAACCATTCAAATAAGATATTTGGTCAAGCAACTTAGAGGGTTCCTACTTCAATTGATAGTGAAGGTGACCCCGGATGCCATGTTTTTATTTTCGCTATTATTATTATTATTTTAATTTTCCTCTTCTTTCCCTGGGCCTTCTCTATTTTTTTTGTTCCTGAACCGGAGCAGGGGCCAAGCCCTTGCTCCCCCTCCTCTTCAGGTCCACGCTTGGATCCATAGGTTGGCGGCGGGTGGGCGATATCTGCACGATGGCAGCGACGGGTGGAGCGGGGCCAAGCGAGGGAGCAGCAGAGAAGGTGCTCGAGAATCGGCGACGCACTGCTAGTGGTGCTGACGGCAGCTGGGGGTGAGGAGAGAGTGGGGCTAGGTGTGGGAGAAGGAGAGAGGGAGCTCGGGAACCAGCGGCGCGTGGCTAGCGGCACTGACAGCAACTGGCGAGTCGCAGGTG
This sequence comes from Trichopus zeylanicus subsp. travancoricus, assembly GCA_005019695.1. Classification (NCBI taxonomy): domain Eukaryota; kingdom Viridiplantae; phylum Streptophyta; class Magnoliopsida; order Dioscoreales; family Dioscoreaceae; genus Trichopus; species Trichopus zeylanicus. The sequence continues at coordinate 234,869 of RXID01014475.1, read as the reverse complement.
CGGGCAGAGCAGGAGAAGCCGCGTGGCTTGCCAGTAGCTCAGGTAGGAAGGCTGGACCGGTGTGTCGGCAGAGAGCAACCAAGCTATGGTAGACCGGGCGGAAGAGTTCAGAGAGAGAGACGAGACCGAGGTAGGTGGACTGGGTGCGATCGTGCTGGGTCATCGGCGGGGAGCAGAGGGTGCGGTCATGGGCGCATTAGGCACAAATGAGGAGGAGCTTGCGCGGAGAACGAATAAGGTCAGCGGTGAGGCATGAATCGGGACAGCCAGTCGGGCCAGCGGTTGGCCAGGACGGCGGCCCGGGCAGGGCTCGTGGGGAGCGCGAATAGGCAGTTCGATGGTGAGGCTGGAGTGAGGTGCTCACGGAGGCAAACCACTGGTGGCCACATGCTGCTACTACCGATCCTAGGGTTGGGTTTTGAAAACAACCTGGATAAGGTCTTCATCAGAGAGGATGAAGAAGCCTGCCTTGAGCTTGAAGGCAGGGGAAAGGAGATGGAGGATCAGTGAAGCACCAACAAGGTACTATCATTTGATTTTTCCCTTCTGATTTCTGATCATCCTCTTATGTTTCAGGTCTCTTGGGTTCGTCGCCATCTTCCCCCGCTGATCTTTTCTATGTGATTCCTTGATTTTGTCTTTTCTTCTGTTTCAGAATTCGTCCTTGATAGATTGGCTCTTGGAGGCCTCCTTTTGCATTCATCAGGGTAGTAGAGAATCCCTTATTAGTGCTCGCAATCTCTCAGATCCGCGATAAAATGAGGGAGTATATTTCAAAAAAATATTATTTTTAATAAAGTCAAATTCGATATTACGATGATTTTCCTAAATCTAACACTGATGTATTTTTTTAGAGAATTAGAGAAAATAAAACCCTAGGGTCAGATGGATCGCGAACTGTAAATGTTGAGGAACAATATCATGTTGGGTCGAAAGCGATACATAGTGGTATTAGAGTAATTATGCACCTCTTGATCGGTGTGGGATAGCTCAGTGAGGACACTGAGCTTTTGATGGAGGGAGATTGTAAGATCCGGTAGGCCAGTGAACTAATAAATAAACAGCAGGCCTGTAATTGACAGCAATCGCCTTTAGTCTTACATCGATAAAGTGTCATAGTTAAGATTGAGTTAAATATGATGACTGTCGTAAACCTAACAATGAGGCTTTTTTTCAGGAAATTGGAAAAAATAAAACTCTTTGACCCCGTTTATTTTGGGATCAGGATCAGCTCGTTTCATAATTATTTTTTTCTTATAAAATTAATATTTATTATTTTATATTATTATTAAATTAAATTATTATAAAAAATTAAATAGTTTTTTTAGCTTTAAAGTATTGAAGTTTTAATTTTGATAAAAAGATATTAGTTTACAAAAGTGGTTCACTAGTCTTGACCTTGACTTTTAACCTTGCCTCCAACCAAACGGCCCCTTGAGGTCTAATTGACCATGGGCCACAGACGCCCAGAGACAATATTATATTAGGTTGGGGATGTCACATAGTGGTATCAGAGCCACTTCGACACTTTATCAATATGAGACTAAAGACAACTGTTGTCAATTACAGGTCCGATGGAGCGAGTGGACTAGTAGGCAGACAGTGGGCCTATAACTAGCAACAATTATTTTTAGTCCCACATCGATAAAGTATCGGAGTTGAGATTGGGTTAAATATGATGACTACCGTAGAACTAATAATGAGACCTTTTTATGGGGAATTGATTTTGGGTCGAGGGATTTATTAAAATTAAATTTATTGAATTGGTTTATATTGCATAATATGCAAGATGAAGATATCGTGAGGAACAGTTCTTTCAAAACTTAAGTCAGTATTATTTTTTAAAAGAAAACTAATAATAAAATTCTTTTTGAATTTAATTTGGGGTTGATTTGTTAGACTCTGATTAAATCGATTCGAAAGTTCACTATATCATCAATATCAATATCTCTAAAAAAGTTATTTATATAAATATTTGTGAGTTAGCAATCGTTTATTGAGATAATGAATTGGGAAAAAATATCGAAAATATTTTTTTAGATATATACCCATTGAAATATTTTTTTTGCTCAAAATTAATTCTAAATAAAACAACAAAATTTTTACACCTGTTCCTCTCGAAAGTTCTAAGGTCAAATCAGTTTTTTCACCCCTCTTGGTGGCTACTAAATAAGGTTAAAATTCTATAATTCTCGTTTTGGTGACTGAATATTACGATACGAGTATTTGCATAAAATTTCTTTTTGAGAGTTATAAGTGAAATTACAATATTTTGAGGAGTATATGCGAAATACCAGAATTTTTAAGGAGTATATATACAAATATCTGTTGAACCTATACAAGAATAGCAAACTTAGAATAACTAATAAATTTAATTTAATTTTTGCGTCGAAATCGAGACAATTTAATTTCAGCCCGTTGGGCTAAATTTTTGGGCCGACGGTTGGGACATTTGGCCTTTCTAATCGTTTAAAGGTCCAAAACAACTTTAGCTCGGGTTTTAAATTTCAAAAGTCCAACGGCTACATGTGTTCCCCATTTGAATTCCCAAGTCCCCATCTCTTCCTCTTCCTCTTCCTCTTCCTCTCGTGTCAGCCAACGCCCTAGCTACCACGGCCCGGACCCCGGACAGCAAGTGCCACCCGTCCTCGGTGGCTAGGAAGCACCATCCGCCGGCCCAGATGGACTCCTCTTCCTCTCCTGCGGCAGCCGAGTCCCTCAAGTCGCGGTTCGAGGCGTTCAATCGGCTGCAGGCGGTGGCGGTGGCGTTCGGCGAGCGGATGCCGATACCGGAGATCGTCGCTGTAGGGGGCCAGTCCGACGGGAAAAGCTCTCTCCTTGAGGCGCTGCTTGGATTTCGCTTCAATGTCCGGGAGGTCGAGACGGGCACTCGCCGTCCTCTCATTCTGCAGATGGTCCACGATCCCGACGCCCTTGAGCCGCGATGCCGCTTCCAGGTCTTGGATCTTTTGATCTCCCGATATCTTCTTGAATATCAGTCTAGGTTTTTCTTTTTTTTGTTTCAAGAGCTGGAATCTTGTTTTAGATTGGGAAATTTGTAGAGTTTTTTTCCAGCTGTGGAGACTTTGGTCGATGTTTTTGGTTTATTCTTGATTTTCGGTGGATTCTTGATTGATCTGGGCGTTTCGGTCGTCCCATTGTGAGGGTTTTATCTTTCGAAATTACTATTGAGGAATTTAGGGTTTTGCTTGTGCATGGTGCTCTTTTGCTTTCTGTTGATTTTTTGTTGGTTATTTAGTGAGAATTTTGGTTAGTTGATGTGTAACAATTGACTCATTGAGGAGGCATTCGAATGAGTAGTCATTTGAAGGCTTAAGTAGTAATTATATTTGATAAGTGAGAAATTACTTCAATGCACCGATAGCTCATAGCTTATTGGAAGAACTAGCGTTTCTTTGCAGATTTGCAATGGCTAAAGCTTTGTTCCTTCTACTTCTGTGTTCTTTCGTAATACAACTATTGGCTTGTTGGAAGTAGTAGTATCTGTTTGTTAATTTGCCTCACTGGATGGCTATTTGTTTGACATGGTGATTCAAGTGGAATTGTATGACTATGGTTTAGTTGTCTGAGCTACATTTGCGCTTTGAATGAATTTAATGGCGGATAGTTGGTTTATGCCATGATAGTTGTAGTTGTAGCTGAAATGTTTGTGCATGCTAATGACAGGAGGAAGACTCGGAGGAGTATAGTGAACCGCTGGTTTTGGCTTCTGCAATAGCTGATGTCATAAGTTCCAGAACTGAGGCACATCTTAAGAAGGTCCAAGGTGCAGTTTCTGCAAAGCCAATTGTGATGAGAGCAGAATATGCTCACTGCCCCAACCTCACCATTATTGACACTCCAGGATTTGTTCTTAAGGTGCCATATTTTCAGAGGAACCAATAATAATGTAGTGTTTATTTTTGTAGTCTGTTCTTATTTCATATCATCCCTTTTTGCAGGCAAAAAAGGGTGAACCAGGGAGCACACCTGATGAGATTATGTCCATGGTGAAGTCATTGGCAAGCCCTCCTCACCGCCTTCTCTTGTTCCTTCAGCAGAGCAGTGTCGAGTGGTGTTCCTCGCTTTGGTTAGATGCTATACGTGACATTGATCCCACTTTTCGACGTACAATTATTGTGGTATCCAAATTTGATAACCGTTTGAAGGTAATTATATGTCCCTCTGAAACTGAGCATTACAAATCGGTGATTTCTTTTAAGTTCCAAATTTTGACAAGTGATGAATCTTTGCAGGAGTTCACTGAAAACTGGGAAGTGGATCGATATTTAAGTGCCAGCGGTTACATTGGAGAGAAGATCCATCCATTTTTTGTAGCTCTGCCCAAAGATAGAGGAGCAGTGTCTAATGAAGAGTTCTGCCGGCAGATTTCTCAGGTAGACATAGATGTGCGGCGCCATTTGCGGGAGAGTATCAAAGGAGGTTTTGATGAAGAAAAATACGGATCCTTTATTGGTTTCAGTTGTCTGAGAGAATATTTAGAAGCTGAGCTTCAAAAGCGGTACAAAGAAGCAGCTCCAGCAACTATTGCTTTAGTTGAACAACGTTTTGGAGAAATCAACATGGAGTTAGTTCGTCTGGAACCTAAGTTGCAGGCCACATCTGATGTTGCTCATCTTCGGAGGTTGGCCATGCTTCATGCAGCCTCTATATGTAGTCATGTGGTATGAATACAACATTTCCCTCAGGTTATATAGTCCTACTTATAGGATTGTTGACAGATGTTTCTTGTTTTTTGGTGAAGGGAGCATTACTTGAAGGGGCTGCAGACCCTGCTCCAGAGCAATGGGGAAAAACAACGTTTGAGGAGCAGTCACAGAGTGGCTTTGGGAGTTGGCCTGGTGTTACTGTGGCCGTGCGGCCTCCCAACTATTCCCTTAAACTCTATGGGGGTGCAGCTTTTGAAAGGGTGATGCATGAATTCCATTGCGTTACGTACTCAATGGAATGCCCGGAGGTGTCGAGAGAAAAAGGTAGAAGTCAATATTGGACATCTAACAATTGTTTTAAAAGTTTCAGTATGTGACCTTGGAATTTCTAATAGGTTGCAAACATATTGCTTGCTCATGCTGGAAGAGGCGGGAGTGGTGGTCTTTCAGAGGCAGCAGCAGAGATAGCACGTGCAGCTGCACGGGCTTGGCTCGCTCCTCTTCTTGATACTGCTTGTGAACGTCTAGCTTTTGTTCTGAAAAACCTCTTTGACGTTGCGATGGAGCCAAACCGTAGCCACGACTCGGACTGTAAGTGCATACTAATCATGCTTTCGTAGTTGGTAACCAGTTAGGACCGTGAATTCAGTCCATTCAATGACCGAATCTCACTGATGAACAGATTGAATCGAAAATTTCGATTTTAAAAATTTAAAAAATGAATCAAATGGAAATGCTACAAAAATTAAATTAAAACCGAATCAAAATATTTCAATTTAATTTAATTTTTAATTTGATTTTTTTATGATATATATATAATTGAGTTCCATTGATTTTCACAATTTTTTAAAATAAAAAATCTAAACAAAAGATAAACTCCAAAAATTTTAATTTTAAAAATCGAACCCAAAACTAAACATTGAATAATCCGAATCAAATCGGTTATTTAGTTTCGATTTGACTGGTTTATTCGTTCCAAACCTTATTTATGTCAAACGAGCTTGCATTTTTCACCCTCAAACGAATAACATATTTTTTGAGCAATCTGGTATACTAACTTACCATTACCAAAACAGGTGGATAAACAACACCACCAGAACAGAAGTCAAACGTTTAACATATTAAGGCAGACTTCGTATGCTGTCTGCCTAAAAGGAAAAAAATCTAGTTAAAGAAATCCATGGGAAACCATAATAGGTTGATATTTTGCACATATTATTCTCCCGGCTGCCATAAAGAGTAATAGTGCAATGCATCATGCTCTCACTTCACCTAAAAAAATGTCTGGACCAAGCTGGAAAAATCAAGAAAGCAAAGATGAGAAGTGATGTTTAACTCCTTTTCACTAAAAAAAGGCGACATTTTAATTGCTGGCACCCTCTTTTGTTCACCACTTTGAACCATGACCAAGAATAATGATTTAAGCATGTTTGTTTCACCATTCACACAAACACATCCAGTTTAACGGAAGAACTTCTCATTTCCTCGATTCACTGTTTAAAGCAGGAGTTTGCTACCCAAGTCAAAGCACACTGTTTGTGACAGTCCAACTATCACTACTCTCTTGAAAACTAAGTTCACTCTTCATTTTCTATTTGGATTGTATCTCTTGTTTCTTCAATTTCGCAACTACTCTAAATCATGTATTTCTCATTATTTTGTGAGATTGTTACTCGGAGGCATTTGTTACTTGCAGATCGAAGGAAGGATGGGAATATGGATGGATATATTGGATTTCCTGCAGCTCTACGACGTGCATATGATAATTTCATTGGTGATCTTTCGAAGCAATGCAAGCAGCTTGTGAGGCATCACCTTGATTCAGTGACTAGTCCATACTTCCAAGTGTGCTATGATAACGATCCCTTTGGAGGAATGAGCTTTAGTTCAAGCTTTATCCAGAAATGCAACCAGCTTTCTGCTGATCAATTTTCCCTTGAACTTTCAGATCCTGCAACGATTGGAGATGAAAAGTCAGTTGGGGATCACGAAAACATACCCCCACCAGATCAGCAACAAACTACACCCGGGAAAGGAGCTGAAAGGGAAGCCTTAAAAGAAAGCCAGATCACAATCCCCGAAACACCTTCTCCCGATCTGCCTGATGTTATTCATGTGGCAAAGAAAGAAAATGGGAATGGCATGGAAGTTGGTGGGAGAAAACGCTTTGCAAGAGTTGTAACCGGCGGAAGGAATTCAGATAAAATAAGAAATCAAAATGGCCTTGCTGCGGGTCATTCTGGCTTGAAATCAGGGTCAGCCTACACAAATATTTGTTCTCTAGCTGCTCAACATTTTTCTAAAATACGAGAAGTCCTTGTTGAAAGAAATGTTTCGTCCACCTTGAATTCTGGTTTTCTAACTCCATGGTAAGTAATAGTTAACTACAAAAACCACATTTCTTGCATACATTGACATGCACAATATAGTTCATGTTATAGTCATCGCTGCAACTACTGTCACCACTATTTTGTTATAGTCCAACTCTATCGGTACTGCCTTGTCCTGAATGAGAAGGACAATATCTAAGATTCATATCGTAATATGCCAGTTTCAATAGTTCACATTATATTTCTTGTGAATTGCAGTCGAAAAAGGCTGATTGCGGCGCTTGCAATGGATCTATTTGCTGTAAATGACGAAAAATTCATGGACATGTTTGTCGCACCAGGTGCCATTGATGTCCTCCAAACTGAACGCCAATCCCTTCAAAAGCGCCAGAAGATACTGCAGTCTTGTTTGAACGAGTTCAAGAAACTTGCTCGCAAGCTATAATGAATACACTGATGAAGCTTCTTCTCTGGACTTGAAATAAACGTGCATTCTAATACCAAATTTCACATCTAGTGAAATGGCAGCCTTCAGATGGTTGTCTATGTCAGTTGTACTTCCAGCTCTGTTCTTGCTATTTGTACAAGGGCTCATCAGTCCCCTTTCCATAACAGATTTGCTCGGAGATGATGTACCACATTAGTAATTAGTTCTGGATGATATTCCATCATTTGAGATGGGAAAAAAAAAATTAAAATTTGAGTGATGTATGTATGATGTTCTAATGATTCATTCTTTTCAATAATGGAAACAAGTTTAAAAATGACTGTTGCAGGAAGCTCTGATACAATTCATGTGTAGTTCATTGGGATTGTGGATATATTGTTCATCCTAACCCATGTTTGATAGCAGTAGAGATTGTTAAAAATTGACACCAAGAAGAGATAGTAACATGTTGATTCTACTCATATCAAATGTTAAAATTATCAAGTGCCCAGTGCATGTTCAAGGATCTCCATCAGAAGCACCAAAAACCTTCTTCAATCTCTTCGACACTCGACCAGCCTCCAAACCAGCTCCAGATTCTGCAACTCTCTAAACTAAAGATCAAAAACCCAAAAAGAAAAGAAGCATCAACAACTTGATATACACAAGCTTCTATGAATAGGATCATGCATGTATACGATGAACTCAATATTACCGAACAGTAGATTGTATGCACAGCTCGGTCGCCGAAAATGTAGAAAGTCGCGTTCACGACCTCCATACCGTCCTCCTCAAGAACCTGAACAACATCGTGGAAGGCCGGGCCACCGCTCGTTTCGCTGCTCAAAACCACTTGCAGGCCAGAACCCATGTCATGGACCCCCACGTAGGGCAGCCCTAACCTTCCTTCGCAACTCATCAAACGTTCCTTCTTCTCTCTCAATCTCTGCACTTTCAACTGCAGCTCTTTTATGTACTTCACTGCTTCCTCCAGCCGGTCAGGCTTCACTAACGACTCCTGCAACACCGAAAAACCGAAAACAACTAATTCATCTCCTTCTACAACATAAAAAACTATGCCAACTAGTTTAAAACTTTAATTTTCATACGTTTGATGTGGTTGGGAGGAGGGCGTCAAGCTGGGAGAAAAGGAGCTTCATGTGGTTCCTCCTGTTCTTCTCCACTGTCTTCCTGTCAGGCTTTGGCGCAGCTTGGGAACCCTCCATCTCTGTTGATTTCTTCACTTCTTGCTTGCCTTCACTGCTACTTATACACATAAAGGTGCTTTGGCCTTGGTTTGACATGAGTCAAAATCCATTTCCAGGAAGACTCGCTACAGGCCTTTCTTTTTGAGTCCATGGATGCAAAGGTTTAGGGTTTACTGGCCGTTAATGTTGACTGCTTTACGATTGGAGAATTCTGTAGATGGACGGCTGAGATCTGAGTTTGTTTGGTTTAAGTTCACTGTTAGATTCTGGGGAGACGTTGGTCGGAAATTAGGGTTCTAGTGGGGGTCTTTATTGATTCCTTGTTGAGTGCGCGGTTGACTTGAGTGGAAGTTGGAACGTGCAGAGAAGGAGCTGGTGGCGTTCATTTTTCGGATTCTGCGGCTTTCCATCCCGGGCAGCCCGGGCATGGCTTACGTCCATACTGGGGCATGACCCGAACATGAAAGGAACGTCAGTTTTCATATCAAGGTCAGAATTATTTATTATTTAAACACTAAAAATTTGATTATATTAATATCATATAATTTAATTAAATATTAAATAAAAAATAACTAAAATGCCCTCGGACATCAGAGGCCGGTGTGAGCTCGCCATCTGAGCTATCTGTGCGAGCTCGCTCAGGGAGCTGCCCGCGCAAGCTCGTCACTTGAGCTATACACGCGAGCTCGCCCGATGGGCCATACCTCGTTGGAGACGACACAGTCGACGGCGAGGACGAAGACAGAAGAAACTGAGGGTGAAATAGTCTAGAAAAAATTTAAACAATTCGCTAGTCAGATCAATAAACAAATATGATTTTTTTGACCATATTATTTTTTTACACTTTAGTCTTTCTTTTAACATTGATCTAGACATTAATTCGAAACCAAACGGCCCCGAAAATTTGAAAATTTTTCAAGCCATTGGACACCCCGTTGCAAAAGTGATTATCATGTTTAAGCTTATTTTGAACCATTTTTTTTACTTTTTCTCTCATTGTAAACATTTTCTTAAAAGTTCAGAACGAGCATTGCGCAAGAAATTTTCTCCTTTGACTCAGGATGGCACCCCGAGCGATGGAATGCTGTGCATTATTATGTAATTTGTATAGACTGGACAGAGAAGAAAAAATGTGGAAGATGAGACAGACATGCAAAGGTTCCGTATTAAGAAAAGGGCTAATTACGTATACCACCTTAAAATTTTCTTTAATTATGAAAAATTTTCTAAAATTTTTGTAATTACTTAGATTTTTTTTTAAAAAAAAATATTTACCTACACCCCCTATTGTTATTTAATCAAATTTTTTTCTAAAAATTTTATTTTTACTCTCCTTAATTTTACAATTAAACCCCTAAAAAATTTATTATTTATTATATATATAACTTTCAGATATTTACATATAACATCCAGAAATTAATTATATTTACAAAAAATTTCGATATTTACAGTTAAACTTTATCTCCTCTCTTACTGCTGCGTTACCTAACCTTGTATTGCTACTTTGCCGATTCCTAGCACTGTCGCTCTCCTATGCCGCTGCTCTACTTGTCCGCCGCGCCGTCGCTCCCCCGCGTTGCTACTCTGCCGATGCCCGGCGCCTGCGCTTCCCCCTAAGCAGATCAACACCTCCTCCTCCGTCACAAGCAGATCTGTACCCCCTTGCGAGCAGATCGGCCTTTGCTTGCCCTGCAGGCGAGAAGATTTGTGTTCGCTCCAATCCCCCCCCCCCCACACGAGTAGGTGGGGGCGCCGTGTCGGCAAGGGCGTGCGAGCGCGCGGGCACGGGAGCCAGAGGCAAGTGTGAGCGCGAGTCCCAGGGCAGTAAGGGCGGCGAGCGCGTGGGTGCGAAAGCCCAAGGTCGGTGTGAGCACAGGGCCCAGGGCGGTGAGGGCGCAAGCACTGCCGACAAAGGGTCTATTTGTAAAATTTAGTTTTAAAATAAATAAAATTTGGACTTATTAATAAATAAAAATATTTAATGGGTTTATTTTTAAATGTACAAATATTAAACTTGTAATTTTTAATTTTAAGTTTCAAAACCTTCAATGTCTTTTTTACAAAATTTTATTTAAAATATAATAAAAATTTTAGACTTATTTATAAATAAAAATATTCAAAAGTTCTATTTGTAAATGTACAATATAAAATTTGTAATTTTCAATTTTAAGTTGTCAAACCTTCAATGACTTAATCGTAAAATTTAGTTTTAAAATAAATAAAATTTGGACTTTTCTATAAATAAAATATTCAAGGGGTCTATTTTTAATGTACAAATATTAAACTTGTAATTTTAAATTTTAAGTTTTAAAACCTACAATGTCTTTTTTGTAAAATTTTATTTAAAATATGATAAAAAAATTTAGACTTATTTATAAATAAAAATATTGAAAGGGTCTATTTGTAAATGTACAAATACTAAAATTTGTAATTCAAAATTTTAATTTTTAAAACTTCAATATTGTCAAATTTTATTAAAAAATTGATAAAAGTTGGGCTTATTTATGAATAAAAAATTTGAGGGATCTATTTGTAAATATACAAAATATTGAACCTATATTTTAAAATTTTAAGTTTTAATACCTTCAACTATTTTTTGTAAAATTTTATTTTAAAACTTATAAATTTTGGACTTATTTATAAATAAAAAATTAAAGGGACTTATTTGTAAATTCATAAATATAAAATTTGTAATTAAATTTCTTATATAGGATTTATTTGTAAAATATTTAAAATATTTCAGTTCCTTTATAAATATTTTTTTGAAAAATATTAACATTTGAACTTTTTTATAAATAAAAAATACAAGGGCCTTATTTGTAAATATACAAATATTAGGATTTATTTATAAAATATTTAAAATATTTCCGCTCCTTTATAAATATTTTTTTGAAAATATTAATATTTAAATTTTTTATAAATAAAAATATTCAAAAGATTTATTTATAAATATTTTGGGAGAAAAAATGGAGAGTGAGAAAATAATTTTTTTGGAAATTTAATTATAAAATTACATAGAGTAAAAGTGAAATTTTTAGAAAAAATTTTATTAAATAATAATAGATAAATATTTTAAAAAGAAAAAAAACATAAATAATTATAAAAACTTTGGGAGATTTTCGTAAGTTAGAAAAATTTCGGGATTCGTACTCGTACCTAATCAGCCCTTAAGAAAATTTGAATTCCAACCGGACATTGCGTCAAACGCCACCTTATGTTCTACGTTTTCTTCATTTTTTTCTCGCAAACCGATGGATGTCATGCGACTTCTTCAATACTTCGCCAATCAAAATGTCCCGCAAACCGATGGATTTTACTCGTTTAGACAGATTTTTATGTACAACCCCTTATATGTTTCAATATTTGCAAATTACTTTTTCTTTTAATCTCTCGGGGCTCACTACAAAATTCCAAACAACCAAAATTGGGAAAATTTAGGGAATTAAGAATTCAATTCCCCAATGTCAATTTTTGGTTATAATCATACTTTTTAGGATTGAAAAATTAATATTTTTAACTATTCCGAATAGTGACATTTGAATTCTGTCTTCTAAAAAAATAGAATTTGCAATTTCGGTTCGAAATTGGGTGGGGCCCACATTTATTTGGGTAGATTAATAGAAAATTGTTATATATTTTTTAAATTCAATCATTAATATTATTTTTTAAAAAATAAACTAATTTTTTTTATTTAAAATCATATGAAATTTTTTTCTCTACTCATTATTTTTTTATATACTTTTTAAATATTAATACCTATATATTATCAATTTCTAATTTAAAATATATTTTATTGATTGAATAAATATTTAAAAAATTATTTTTTTAGCGTAAATATTTTTAATATTTATATATATTTTTAATCACCAAAATATGTTTTATTAATTTATTTATTATATATTTATATTTTAAAAAATAAATATGAATAAAATAAAAAAAGTAATTTTATTTATTTGAAAATGATTGATTTTTAGTTCCAATCCAAACACCGAAATTCACGAAATTGATAGAATTAATAATTTCTTAACTTTATTTTAAAGTATATCCAACCATCGAAATTATTAATTTGATTAATTTCTCTAATTTTTTATAATTAATTGAATTGATAATTTTTTTAATTTTAAATCTGAATGGATCCAAACCGCCTCTTAGTCTTAAAAAGAGAGTGAATGTCATACATCGTGGTCGGTGAAAATTGATATTGAATAAACTATGCGAAGGATAAACTGATCACCATATCAATTATGGCAAATTTTATTATTAGGAGGATATTATGCTTTTATATTAAATTAGATTTAATTATATTTTTTATAAGAATTCGAACTTAATTACTCAACAACTCGTCTCAGTAAGATAATTTGAAAACTATTACTGTTCAGAATGACATAAAAATTTGTTTCTTTATAATAATTTAAAGATTTATTTTTATAATATTCTCAGCAAGTTCATATAAAAATAAACCAAGTTAGGAGAGCACGAAGACATCTATAAATTTACAAATCAGTTTTTATTAGGGTGTAAAAATATCCTTTGCATCACTATTAATCAGTTTAAAATTCCAAAATTTAGGATAGGATCTGTAATTAGGTCTTACTTCAGGGTTTTATATGTAAGATATCAGCCCATCCTTATCGGATATGTAGGATCGGATCCAGAGAACATCTGGCCCGTTGCGGCGCGCGGGGAATAAGCCGGGGCATGTACGAAAGCGACATTTGGGAAATCTGCCCCGCCGTCTTTGACTTTCGAGGCCCCTCGCCCGGTCAACCATCTCGGCGGGGCCCACCACCGCCACCGCGTGCCCCAAACACAAGCAAATTCACAGGCGAATCATGCTCTCATTCACGAATCATCACCGTGCCTGCGGCCGCTGACAGCCTCATGGCGGACGAAGAAGCTAGGGTTTAGCGTTGAGAACAAAGAGGGTGAGATTTGATGGAGTTTGTGACTTGATCGATCTTTTTCGTTGGCTGCTGAGGCGGTAAGGATTTTTGGGATATTTTTCTGGTTAAATTTGGTGGAAAGTAGTGAATTTTGAGTGCGCGAAAAGCGGGGAAGGTGAAAGGGAGGGATTTTGATGTGAATTTTGAGTCAATGGAGCAATAATGGTATGGGGGCGTGTTTCTTTCGTTTGTGTGTTGATTGGAGCTTTTTTATGTTGTTTTTTGTTTAAATTATGTTTCTTCCTAGTTTGATTTGGTCATATACTGCTTCTTTTTCTTTCACGCTTCGTCGGGATTACGTTGAGTCTGGAAGAAGCAAGCAGCAAAAACGATCAAAGGGAGATTTTTATGTGGTTTGGAGTTAACGGATCTGATAGGAGTTCTTAATGTCTTTTTGTACAAATTGTCCTCTTTTTAGGTTTCTTGAAGTTGCTCATAAAGTTTGGATGATACTTTATACTTTTCTGGTTATGCAGAAAGGTGACCCTTCCCATCTGATTCATGGTGTTCATTGATCATCATTCTTAATTGGAGTTTAAAAAACTGTCCTTCTGCTTCAATGAAGTTACAATGCTTCCATGAGTTCCTCTCGACATTGAATGTACACTGTTGTTTGCTGTTCTGCTTCATTAGGATTTCTAGTTTATTCTTAAGACTTGTGGAATCCTGACAGTTGTTGATATTTCCTTCTTCTTAACCTTCTCTATTGAGTGGGTTTTTGTTTTTCTGCTATTTGATAAAGGTTCATCCGGTGGAGGTCTTTGTGAATGTCTTCTCTTCCCTTTTCAGGAGTTCAATCTGATGGGATATCTTTGTTGGAGTCCAAAAAGCGTTGATGTGGATGCAGCAAGTGGTTCATCTGCTACAGATGCTTCCTTGATGGTTTGGAAGGCTTTCCAAGTTCTGGCTTTTAAATTCTTTGGCTTCTGCGAAAGAGGCTTCTCTGTTCCATTGTTCCTGCACAGGACTCTAGTTTTGCCGCTGTTTCCAATCTTTTAGCGTTGGATTCTCCAAGACAATGGGGGAAGAAAGCTCCTCTTGGGTGAGGAGGACAAACTTCTCACACACCATCTGCCATCGCCTCGATCCATCTAGATTGCCACCAATTCCGCTCGACCTCCAAGCTGGCCGTCATCAAGAATTTAAGCCAAAGAGCTCAGTCAATTCTGCTAAACCTTTGGTGCCATCTTCATCCCATTCAACCTCCAACCTCGTTAAAGAGAAGCCTAATAGCTCAAAGCTGTATTCTTCGGGCTCACTACCAGCTAAGTTCTCTTTATCTTCTGAGGATAGCTTCAGATCAAAGCCAGAGAGGCCTAGCTTGGACTTCCCTGGTTTCCCTTTCTATGCTGATCAAGATCCAAAGCAAAAGAACTTGGGTTCTGGTTTAGTTTCCAATAATCCAGTGAAGGTTCATGTGGATCCTGATCATCGTAAATCTAGTCTGTTTAGAAATAAGACCAAAAAGCAGTTGAAGCAAAAGCAGAGGTCCTTGTCCCCTGTTCCATCTGTTACCTTGTCTGATGCTTTTCGGGAAGCTAAATCTGATAGCAGGAGATTCTCTACCCCTCCTCCACCGCGAAGAGGACATGATAAGAGCGTTTTTGGCAAGTTGTTCTCACGAGAAGCCCGCGATCATCGGATGTTCAATTCTGTATCACCTCCTGAAACGAGTCCCTTAAAGAATTTCTCTTCTATGAAGATTTCTGAGAAATCAAAGAGTCGCAAGGAGACTTCATGGGCAAGATACTTTGAACATGGAGGAAGGGTCACAGCTGTGGAAACTACCAATGAATGGAGAGTTGATCTTTCCAAGCTATACCTTGGCTTGAGGTTTGCCTCTGGGGCTCATAGTCGGTTATATCACGGTATCTACAAGGACCAACCTGTTGCGGTGAAGATTATAAGGCAACCAGATGATGATGAAAATGGAGAGATGGCTGCTCGATTGGAGAAGCAGTTCACTAGAGAGGTTACTCTTCTCTCTCATCTCTATCACCACAATGTGATAAAGGTTAGTCTATGATCATTCTCTTAGGTTTTTTTTTTTTTTTTTTTTTTTTTTTTTTTTTTTTTTTTTTTTTTTTTTTTTTTTTTTTTTTTTTTTTTTTTTTTTGCAATTGTCCTGATAGGTGTATAAAAATTGCTCTAATTCTGTGCCTTTGTGTCTTTAAGTCTTGACACATTGCAATATTTTGTTAGATTGGCTATGACACTTTAGATTGGGTATGGTGCTATTAACCTCTCTTCTGTATTGTTGCTACTTTTCTGTGATAAGAAAAAATATGTCTTCCAGAAGGCCAGATCACATGCACTCTATGGACCCAGTGCCATTGATGATTGTGAATGCATTATGTGCATGAATAAAATTTTGAGTTGGTCGAGATCACCATATAGTAGTGAATATAAAAGTAAGACTATATCCTGCTACACATAAACAAGAAAGTGGGGCCATCGTCCGAATGTTGATGCTGATTTGCTGGGTACTTTCATTTCTCTCCATTTAAACAATGAAAGAAGTTGATGACCATCACTAGGATAAAGACTATGAATAATAGGCAAACCATGGTTGAGTTTCTCCTGTTCATTGTCCTTGTTTTAATGCTGACATCCTCATGGAGTTATCTCTAGTGAATCACTGGCAACATCATCAGAACTTATTTGGCTAGAATCAGGTTGTTTGATAGGAGCAATCAATATGAATAAATGTGTTTGCCCCACATTATAGCGGGTTCATCTATTGCATACTAGATGACAGGAAACTTCAATTTTGATGATCTGTGATTCAATTTTGAGCAGTGAAATTGAACTTCAATACTTATGGTAAATATAAGAATCCCATATTGCTTACCTCAAAGATTGTTTTCCATTAAGGATACAATTATCCTTGTAAGGATTTCTCTATGGTACAGGATATTTATATCCAATTACAAGTATATTAATTCTTTGCTATAATACAATAAGGTTTATGATATGTGATTCTGTTAACACAAACTTTGGCCTTATGCAGTTGATAGGTGCATGCAAAAAACCACCAGTGTTCTGCATCATCACTGAATATCTTTCTGGAGGTTCATTAAGAGCATTCTTGCACAAGCTCGACCATAGATCACTTCCTTTGCCCAAGCTAATTTCAATTGCTCTGGACATAGCTCGGGGAATGGAATATATTCACTCTCAAGGTGTCATCCACCGCGACCTGAAGCCTGAGAACATCCTGTTCGATCAAGACTTCTGTGCAAAGATAGCTGATTTCGGTATTGCTTGCGAGGAGGCATATTGTGATATGCTAGCTGAGGACCCTGGAACTTACCGTTGGATGGCACCTGAGATGATTAAACATAAACATTATGGACATAAAGTTGATGTGTACAGCTTTGGACTTGTCCTGTGGGAGATGGTAACAGGAACAATGCCTTATGAAGAAATGACACCTGTTCAAGCAGCTTTTGCTGTGGTTGATAAGGTACATAAACTAGTATTGAATTCAGGATTTCTATTTTGTTCCCCTAAGTTTTTTAAGCTTTTTGCAAATTCTAGTTGTTCCTCCAGTATCATATTTTATGTGTCTTCACAATTTCCCATTTATGGCGTGGTCTACTTTCTTTGATCCAGTACAAGTCCCTTACATAATGCAAGCAGTTAGCAGAATTGTATGGCGAGAATCTAAAGTTGTTGGTATTTATCTATATTAAGAATCTTTTAAAATTTATTTTGCAGAACATGAGGCCCACTATTCCTCCGGAATGCCCAGCAGCTCTACAAGCCTTGATTGAGCAATGTTGGGCATTACATCCAGAGAAGAGGCCTGACTTTTGGCAGACTGTAAAGGTTTTGGAACAGTTGGATTCAGCTCTCACTCAGAATGGCACCCTCGACTGGATTCCTAACCTGACATGCCAGGACCACAAGAACCGGTTACTTCATTGGATTCAAAAACTTAAGCACTTGCATCCAGATGGTTCAGGCCGCCAACAGATCACTAAACTTTTGTAACTTCTTCCCTTCTAGTTTTTCTAGCTTCCAATGTACTTATGCTGTTCATGGTTAGATATGATACAATTTGACCTCTTGTCAGTTTCTGCTGCTTTTTCTATTGGTGTGCTCACGAGGCAGCAATGGACATACTAAATTTTGCATTAGCTTTTATCAAATTCACATTTTTTATTTATCAGAGTCAAAATTTAGGTGATAATTATTACTATCATTTGCTTGTATGTTAATCTTTCATCTGTAATGATGTTTGGTGTTACCATCCATGAAAATTAAAAAAAGTTGCAACGATCATGGGCTTCTCATGCGAGGCATCATGTTGGTGATTTAGGTTTCAAGCCGTGATGCGTTCATTATTCATATGTATAAAATTTACAGCTGTATTTTTAGATAGCGGCATGCCAATGTACTTGGGTGGTTGCTTTATTAACTGTTTGATTGCTTCCATTGAGTGGCTCAGGTCATGTCTTTGAACATTGCCTGCTTTATGAAATTGGAGCATGACCATCATCAAATACTGGAAAAAGCTGTTATGTGTAACATGTCTGTGATTATCCTGTACTGGTGGTCTCTGTAGCATCAGCCGTGGGGAGAACATAACTAGGGTTAAGGTTAAAGTGGCACTGGGAGTGATCAGTTTAACTTAATCTGGGAGTTCCGAGTAATTGTGGAAAAAAAACAATGGGAATAATGAGCTTATTTTCAATTTATTCCAAATCAAACAGAAACAACCCCTTGATGTATATGGAGCAACAACAGTCGAAGTTGAGGAAGATGTTCTCGTCTTGGTTCTTGGCTGGTCCACTCAGGTTCAGCATTTTGGATTGTGACAGCTCAATTGGCGACAGGAGATTTTGGGAAAGCCTGGATGTTAACATCTTTCCCAACTTCTATCTCAGGTTTATTCTAGGGTCATTTCTTGAAGGTTTTACTGCTTGTCATAGATTCAGAAATATTACAGTAACATTGAAACTGATTTAGGGTGGCAATTCTCGGATTTGGGGATGTGATTTGCCTATAGATCTAGCAAATCAATAGTCTGCATTGCAGTCCAATGGACTTCCGATCAACAGTGAACAACTTGAGAGTTGAGCCTTATATTTCGTATCATCTCACCTCTTTGAAAATTAGTTCTGCAACTGCAGTTGAAATTACCTGGAAGAATTACCTGCAGTTGAAATTACCTATCTACACTGATTCTGTGCAAACAACTTAGACCTGACTATCTCATCCATGAGCTTAGCCAGCCTCTCAGCTCCTGCTCCGGGCTTGAGGCATATCGGATCTCTGACATCGGAGCACGGGGGACTCCCAGAGCACCACCCTCCTGGAACGAAGCTCATGTTTCTTCGTCCCAAGAGCTTGGCATCAATGTTGTCGAGCGAAGGGTCACCCGGCTTGAACTTTCGGGCGAAGGGGACATTGGCACCGACCATCTTTGGCTCATCAGCAGCTGAGAGGTTGTGAGGGTGCTGCCTGGGAGGAACATCCCAGGCAATGTAGTGAAGGTCGTGGTTCACAATGGTGCCGGCGAACTCTGGTGCATTGCAGATCACGGTCTGGAAATAGCCCTCCGGCGAGGAGATGAAGTTGGTGTAGTACGTGAGAAGTGTTCTCGGCAGGTTGTCCCAACCCCAAATACAGTACTCTACAAACTCTCAGGACAAAGCCATCCATGCAGAGCCTGCCAAACAAAGCAAGAACATATCGATGCCAACAGGTTCCGATGGCTTGCTAATCCCGACTCTGTTTCGAGCTTACCGGTGAAGAGCTTGAACATGGTCGGCAATTCTCTCGTTGGAGACACGCAGAACACCTCCGACTTCTCCGACTTGTAAAGCCCCGGATCTACGATCAGTGGCCTCCCCCTCTTCTCCCTGATTTATCCATCATCGCCATCAACATATCAGACATTTATTTTCTGCAATATTCAGAGCTGGATAACTTGAAGCATGGAAAGGAACTGTGACATGATCTGTGAGCTCACTCTTTCCATCCAAGCTTGCTTGTGTGCTCCACAAAGTTGAGACCCCTCGGCAAGGATGAGAAAGTGTGCAACAAGTCTGCAAACAGAGAGATTCATCATCTTTTACCGACATTTTTGTGAGGAATCTACCATCTTGTGTTACAAGCGGGTAGTCGGAGGCGCTGAGGTTGATGAACCAGTCCCATTTATTGCTCTTCTTCAGAAGAATCGCGCACGCGTGCAGTGTGTTGGCCACCATCGTTGGCCCCTGGAGGCATGGAGGGAGGAGAAGTAACTCATATTGAAGGTGGCGGCGAAGAAGAAGACGAGTAGAAGAGAGCTTGTGATCAAGGGGGCCTTCCAGTTTACAGCAACTCTAGCTTTCATCAACTCCATCGCAGCTCTTTCTTGCTTCTTTCTAGTTATTGATAGGAGAAGATGGAGAAGATTTTGCATGTAGGGCAATGTGGTGGAGCACTATGCTCATTGTATACAATGACTTGCATTAAAATTAAAATCACGAGGCCGGCTGCTCTGTTCTTGGTATCAAATTTTTCTGCCATTTGTCAAAATACTTTTTTTTGTTTATATGTCTTGGACTTCATTGCTGTTTGATTATTCCATGCTATGTTTAAGCTAAAAAGAAAGATCTGACGTATAGTTTCATTTGTTTACCCAATTCTATGACTTCCAGCCAGAACTGGCCAAGGACCAAAAAGAATTGGTCTGCCTTGCTGTCTTTCATTGTTTCCTTAGAAAAAAAAAGGACAAGAGGGTTTTGGGGATTGTGACAGTGATTCTCTTCCCAGATTTTTTAATTAAGAACATTGATAGATCTTAATTACCTAGTTAATGATCTTAATGAGCTTGGAAAATATAATTTTGTGTTTAATACATGTTCCTCGTCACAATCTCAAGTTGTTTATATATACATCTTCGGGAATGTGTTGACTTCAGATTTGGCAAATGTTTCAAGAATTTACGAAATCAAAAAATATTTTGTTTTTATCTAGTAGTCCTAACCAAGGTTTTCGGTTTCGGTTTCGGGACCTGTCGAAACCGATACGTTTCGGCCGTTTCGGTTTCGGCCGAAAGAATTTTTTAAATTATTAATTGGGCGTTGACCAGAGTTTAACTATATTTTAACTGTGCTTTGACTTCAAATTAAAAATACGATAAAATATTAGAAAAAATTTGAAAAAATTTGAAAAATTATGAATGAATTTATACTTAATTTTACAATAATTTCAAATATTATTTAAGCTAATTAAAATTAATTTTGATAGTTAGTCACTGATATTGTCTACTTTTAATATATATTAGTGTATTAAAAAAATATACAAGAAATGATATGAATATGATTAAAATTTAAAAATTAACATAAGAAAATTTAACTTTTCATTAAAATGTATTTCACACATACATAATTTATAAATTCTAAAATAATACAACTAATCATCGGTTGAATTTGGAACATCTGGGTGTGAAATTACAAATTTAGTACCTGGATGATCTGGACGAGCATTTATGGGCATATGAATCAAAACAATTAGCTCTGCGCGATCTCATGACAGCGGTTCTGAAGTATAACTATATATCGAAGGTCTAAAATAAAAATTATATTTTGACTAAAATTTAATTTAATTTTAATTATTTTTTAACTTCAAATTTAAAAATTATAATATATTTAAAATTTTTTAAAAAATAATGAATAATTACGTAAATAATATTACGTACGTAAATAATATCTGATAGAAACCGATAAGGACGTCGAAATCAAATTGGCAACAACACTGATCCCAGTGTAAGGCTAGCCTCATCTTACGGGAATACGAGTCAAGTTAGCGATGACACGAGATAGACGAGAAAACGGCGGTAAACTAGTAAGTGCGCAGGGTTTTTGGGTTCGAACACGAAGCCGGTGCGAGGTCCCCCACTGTTATAATGTCAGATGTGATAAATTAGTCCCACATCGGATATTGGATAGATAGAGTCCAATATATATAGTGAAAAAGGCCCATATCCCATGAGCTCGAGTTTTTGGGATGGTTTGGTGTCTGGTTCGCTATATGAATTTGGTTTGACGCTCTTGCGACTCCCCAACAAATGGTATCAGAGCTTCAGGTTCGAAGCTGTGCAAACTCTTAAGACCGAAATTACCGTGATGGTGCGACTGAATTGAGTCGTATGTTAGTTTCTCTTAAAAAATCAAAAAAGAATGAGACAAAAACCCGTTGGTATGAGTCACACGGTGGAACTGGTCGAATAAAAGAGTTCTTAATTAAGAGTGTTAAAATTGATGTGATTAAATCACACTTGAAGGGGGAGATTGTTATAATGTCAGGTGTGATAAATTAGTCCCACATCGGATATTGGATAGATAGAGTCCAATATATATAGTGAAAAAGGCACATATCCCATGAGCTTAAGCTTTTGGGATGGTTTGGTGTCCGGCTCACTATATTATTCCGGTTCGACACTCTCCCGGCTCCCCCAACACCCCACGACCCCCCACCACCCACCCCGCGCGAGCTCGGCGAGCTCCCGCCCGCCTGTCCGCCCGGAGCTCACGCCAAGCCGCCGCCGCCCGCCGCCGCCCGCCCCCCCCACCCACCCCCCCCCCCCCCCCCCCCCCCACCCCCCCCCCCCCCAGCCACCGCGCAAGCTCGGGAGCTCTCGCCCGGCCGCCTGCCCGCCCCGGAGCTTCCCCCTAGCCACCTGCCTGCCCGGAGCTCCCGCCTACCCCAACCCGCGTGAGCTCGGCGAGCTCCCGCCCGCACGCTCGAGCCCGGCGAGCTCCCACCGGCCCGATCCTGGTGAGCTCCCGCCCGCCCGCGCGCGAGCTCGGCGATCTCCTGCCCATGCGCGCGATCCTGGCGAGCTCACGCCCCCGCACGCGAGCCCGGCGAGCACTCGGCCCCCCGCTCTCGAGCCTGGCGAGCTCCCGCCCCTGCGTGCGATCCCGGCGAGCTCCCGCCGGCCCGCGCGAGCCCGACGAGCTCCCACCCGCGAGCGCGATCCCGGCGAGCTCCCGCCCACGCGCTCGAGCCCGGCGAGCTCCCGCCCGCGCGCTCGAGCCCGGCGAGCTCCCACTCCCGCGCGCTCCCGCTGCGTTCGTCGACGAAGATGAACAGTAATGAACAGTAAACCCTAACCGAAACGATATTTACTGTTTCGGCGCGGGTTCGGCCGAAACGCCAAACCATGGTCCTAACTAGTGATGGCGAACTTTTAGTATTGGAAACGATAGAAGAAATAACGAAAGCCAAAAAATTCCATATAATACTAAATAATTCATCAGGAAAATATTTCTATTGAAGTATATGTAAATAGCCTAAAATTACAGAGCAAATTTTAAACAAATTTAGAAGAAAGCGTTTAATTTTGAAACATTTTGGGAAGATAATAAACTCTTTATTCAATCAATAATGTCTCATCTATCTCGAAATTTAAAGTATTTGCTGATGATTATAGAGAGTTGTCCCAAATTTACCATATTTTTTCTTGGCAATCAAAATTTATCTTTATAGTAATAAAATGATACAATAGTTTTGCATCGTTACAAAATATCAAAAAGAAATAAAGTTCAACCTCCCTTCATTACAAAAAGAAATCTCAGCTCTGATTAAAAAATAAAAAAACCTTGCAGCTCGACCAGTTCGATTGTGGCTTTCAGCATCAGATCTGCTCCGTTTCGACTCCTGTTCCACTGCAAAAATGTTGCAGATTATATTAGCTTTTAACCTGTTAAGAAACAAGTTATTTTTTCTAATTCATGTTTTTGTTTTTCAGAGTAAGCATAGAACCAATTTTTCATTATGGACTGCATGCTTTTATGTATAGTTGACGTAGACCTGCATTTGCTCCGAAAGATCCTGCTATTCCTTTCTGTCCATATAAACCGCACGAATGCTAGAATAATCAGATCAACCATTAATCTAGTTTCCTGAGAATTTTTCCAACATATCCACAAATTAGACATAGACTTGGGAGAGTAGGGAGTTTGGACAGGATTATCTACTCTACAGATTTGGTTAATTCACAGAACAAATGAACTGAAGTTTCAGGTTTATCATAGTGTTGCGCTAAATATTGATATCCACTATGATTTACAATATAGAAGAAGAATAGAGAAGAAGAAAAATAACATACAAGAGATTTATATGGCGAAGACGATCCGGAGGATATCGTATTGATAAGAAAAGAAAGAAAAGATTACAACGATGGAGACGAAACTCCAATAGAGATTAAATAGTTTAGCCATCACAAGACGTTTTGAAAGTATGGATTTATGTCTCTCTCTCTCACTCTATATAAAATCCTTACCTGAATAAGATATTTATAGATGTGACCTAACTAAATTTGAGTCAAAATAGAAGACCGACTCAAATAAAACTTCTACTAAAAGATAAATTTATATAAAGATTAGGCCTACTAAATTATTTTCTAATATAATTAAGACTCTCCGGAAAATCCGGATTTGAGACACAAGTAAGCCAACAATCTCCACATTTGCTCGAATTTTCTTATTTTTTAAATTTGAATCTTCAATTGATACTTTTATCATTACCTCATGGGACAGGATTAACAACCTTGAATATTGATCAAGTCCAAACAGAACTTGAACTTGTCAATCAGAATTACCTTCATCAACATATCTGTAGGATTTCTTAAAGTATGAATCTTTTATAAAGAAATCTCGCCGTCTTCAATAATGTCTCGAATAAAGTAAAATCAGACATCTATATGCTTTGATCTGGCATGGTACATTTGGTTCTTCGTAAGGTATATGATGCTCTTACTGTCGCAAAAAATAGGAAGATTATTTTGAGAAAAATCAACTTCACTTGTCAATCCTTTTAGCCATAAAGCTTCTTTGACGGTTTTTGTAGCTGTCATATACTCAGACTCTATTGTAGATAATGCCACAGTTGACTGTAAGGTATACCTCCAACTAATATATTCTCCACAAAGAGTGAAAAGATAACCAATGAGGGATCAAAACATAAGTTAATATTAAGAGTACCTTTGATATATCTTAATAACCACTTTACAGCCTGCCAATACTCTTTTCCTAGATTTGTCATATAACGACTAACAACGCTAATTGCTTGTGCAATATCAGGTCTTGTGCACACCATAACATATATTAGACTTTCAACAATACTTGAGAATGAAATGTTCTCCATGTATGCATACTCCTCATTTGTAGAAGGACATAGTTGAACTAAAAACTTGAAGTGAGATGCCAAAGGAGTACTGACGGGTTTTGAATTCTGCATGTGAAAACGAGAAATAATTTTCTCGAGATATTTGCTCTGTTTGAGCCATAATTTGTCATGCTTTCGATCTCAATCAATCTCCATATCGAGAATCTTTTTTACAACACCTAAATCTTTTATCTCAAATTCCTTTTTTATTTTAAACTTTAGATCATTAAGTAGAGATATGTTTGAGAAGCGATAAATATATTATCAATATAAAGAAGCAATATAATAAATAAATTATTGGCATATATATTAAAATAGACACAACAATCATGTTTGCAGTGGATGAAACTTGTCTCAGCATAAAACTATCAAACCTTTTATATCATGGCCTTGGAGACTGTTTCAAAGTATAAAGTGATTCGTTTAACTTGCAAACAAAATTTTTCTTGCCTTCTTGGATGAACCCTTCAGGCTGTTGTATAAAAATCTACTCTTCTAATTCTTCATACAGAAAGACAGTTTTGACATATAGCTGTTCTAACTCAAGATTATTAAAAGCAACTAAAGTAAGTAGAAAACGAATAGATGTGTGTTTAACCACAAGAGAGAATTTCATTAAAGTCAACACCCTCCTTTTGTGAATACTCTTTTTCAACTAAACGGGCCTTGAATTTAATACAATTTATCTCAGAGAAATCATCTTTCTTTCAAAATACCCACTTGCAATCAATTACTCTTTTACCTTTTGGTAATTTCACTAGATCCCAAATATGATTTTTTGAAGGAAATTCAGCTCTTCATTCATAACAACTTACCATTGAGAAGAATTCTTATTCTGTACTATTTCTTTATAGAAAGAAAGATCACCATTGTCAGTAACTAAAACAAAAGCTATCATATCTTCAAAACCATACCTTTTAGGTAGCTTTATATTTCTTTAAGATTTTCAAAATGGAGTCTTCTCAAAAATTTGTTTCTTAGAATTTTCTTGTGAATTTGGCATTCCTTGAATATCTTTTTCTGAAGGAATTATATACTCACTTCCACTTGCATTATATGACTGGAACCTTTCTTGAGAGATTTTAACATAACACTTTCATTAAGTACTACATCTCTCTCAATAATTATATTAGAAATAGTAAGATCCTACAAACGATAGCCCTTAACACCTTTGCCATAACCTAGGAAAATACACTTTTTGGAACGTGCATCT
Organism: Trichopus zeylanicus subsp. travancoricus; assembly: GCA_005019695.1. NCBI lineage: Eukaryota > Viridiplantae > Streptophyta > Magnoliopsida > Dioscoreales > Dioscoreaceae > Trichopus > Trichopus zeylanicus. The sequence continues at coordinate 208,909 of RXID01014475.1, read as the reverse complement.
AACTTATCCTTGACAACATGCACATAAGCAGGGCAATAAAAAATCTTTCAAGAAAAATAATTTGCAGGTTGACTAGTCCATACCTCTTCAAGAGTCTTGTAATTAATGACTGTCTGAGGAGAGTGATTCACAATGAAACATACTGTATTGACAGCTTCTATCCAAAAATCTTTGTCAAGATTAGCTGTACTTAGCATATTACGTGTGTTTTATAATAAAGTTTTGTTCATCCTTCAGTCACACCATTTTGTTGAGATTTTCTTGGGATGGTAAAGTGACGTTCGATGCCTTCATCTTCACAGGATTTGAGAAACTCTGTTGATTTGTTCTCTCCACCATTATCACTTCTGAGGTATTTGATTTTTCTGTCAGTTCTTTTTTCAACTAAAGTTTCTTACCGTCTAAAACAAAAAATACTTTGGCTTTGTGATATCTTGAACATTTCGTACAAACACTAATGTTTTAATCTCCTAAATATCTAAAGCATTCTTTAGAGATCTATCAACTCTAACTAGATCCCCCCCCCCAAAAAAAAATTATGCAAGAGCTTTAGATAGATTATGTTTGCTTCAAAGTAGGAAAAAAAATACTAGTCTTCAACAATCATGGTTGCCATTCCCATCCATCCATCCATACAATCATGGTTGCTAATTTCTAAATTCCCTTTTGTCACTTTGAGAATTGCATCTCACCATCAAATTAAGAAAATCCCTAAATTTTTAATCCATTGGGACACAAAATTTCTTCATTTGAGTCGAGACGACTCACCTCATTCCATCCCTTTGCCCACTTGCCTGAGTCTGCACTGATAAGCACGATGGCCCATTCCGTTGCAACACCGATAATTTATAGGATTGCAACAATCAGCTGCTTGATATTTTCATTCCAAGCATTTGAAACGCTAAAAGATAAGACCCTTCTCCATCATCTTTTTGCCCTCAACTTTGATCATAGGTCTTTTTGGATGAACTGCTGGTTTGGGCTCTCTCCCGACAAGAAAGATCTCCTTGTAAGAAGTCTTGAAGTGAGTTAGGGCATGTTTGTTTTAATTCCCGGAATCGAGAATCGGGGGAATTGAGAGCCCAATTTCCTCCGTTCCCGTGTTTGTTTCAATTCCTAGAATCCGAAATCGAGGAAATCGGCCATTTCTTAATTCCTTCCATTCTGGTTTTTATTTCCCGGCCAAAACGAAGGGAAAACACCGATCCCGTGAGTTTTTTGCTGTAGCACCCGTGAGTTTTCTCTCATTTTCCACAATTTCAGCTCCCCATTCCCGATCTCGTCCAGAACTCGTCTTCTTCTCCACAGAGCTCGTCTTCTTCACAGCTCCATTTCCAGCTCGATTCCTCTGCCTCCCACGATTCCCTTGCCTCCATCGGTCCAACCGCTGCCCCGAATCAATGCGCCGGAGTGCCGGAGCGCCTGCCTCCCACGATTCGAGAGCTCATCTTCATCAGAGCTCGTGATTTCGTCCAGCCGGCCGAGTTCAGAGCTCCATCACCTCGACCGCTGCCCCAAATCATTGCGCTGGAGTGCCGGACCGCTGATCTGCAGGTAAGCTCGTGATTTCCAGCCGGCCGAGTACTGAGCTTCTCCATCGCCCCGACCGCTGCCCCGAATCGCTGCGCCGGAGTGCCAGATGGCCGATCTGCAGGTGAGCCGGTGATTTCAGAGCTCGTGAGTTCAGAGCTCGTGAATTCCAGCCAGCCGCTGCCCCGACCGCTGCCCTGACCGCTGCCTCGACCGCGCCCCGACCGCTACTCTGATTGTGGCCCGACCGCTGCCCCGACCGCTGCCCTGACCGCGCCCCGACCACTGCCCCGATTGCGCCCCGACCACTGCCTCGGAGCGCCGATCTGCAGGTGAGCGCTCTGTCAATTTCTGATCCTGGATTAGGGTGGAGGGTAATTAAGCTCTATGCTTATGATCGGAAAATACACCGTACTTCGTTGCTTTGCTTAAAAAAAATGAAATTACGCTTTTCCTGGTATAAGCTGCCATCAAATAAGGCTATCCAAATCATAGTCTTTCGATGATGTATGGAGCTCGGGTATTCTTTGTTCGCTCTCTGTATAGAAGGAAGGGTTCCGAGGTAAGGTTATCAATAAATAGTAATAGTAGAAGAGAGAGATTCCACTGGTTTGACAGTAGGACTTGTTTCTACTATTCACAAGGATTGCTTGGTGTGGTAGCATGATTGTGTTGACTTCTGCTTCCAGAATAAGAATATGAATTGCTCAAGTTGAAGTGCTTTTCTCTTGTGAAAATGCATGGTTGATGGAAAGCAGATGATCGAGATCTCTGATTATTGCTTTTGTTGTCCTGATTTTCTCATTCAGTTTTTGTATGGTTGTCTATTCATCTTATTTGTTTCTTTACAGTTGGAGGCATTGGTATGGGTTTTTGGAAAAAACCTCCCGAATTTTTCAGAAATTTTGTTTAATTTATCCCATTATAAATATCTTAACGATTAGAGTTTTTTGATAAGTGTATTTATATTGAAATTTTGCAGCATCTAGTGAAGAAAAGGGCTGAAGAAACGCATTGGATCACAAAAAATTAATTTGTTGATCAGGTCAGAGAATACATCGAGGTTACGTAAGCGTAAGGGCAAAACTTTTGATCAGAGGATGATGGAAGAGTTGATGATCAGCATACGTCAAGTTGCATCCTCCCTTCAAACAGCTGGAAAGGATTTTTGGAAGAACGCCGTGTATTCAACTTTGATGAAGTTTAAGGGGGAACAATTTAGTAAGCCTTTTTTGAAACTTACATGTAGGCGTTTACATGAGGACGAGGTTGATGGCATGATATTTGTTGATGGTATGAATGATGAGGTCAAAATTGAGTGGCTTCAGGAGTTTATGGATGATATAAGTATGTAGTTATATATTTTGTAATAACCTGTTAAGTTAAACTATGTATTTAACCATCTTTTGAGCAGACTTTTGTATTAACCTGCTAAGATGTTTTTTCTAATATATTAAGTTGTCTCTGTAATAGATACAAATCATCGTAATATTTATTATGATATTTATACATATAGTGAAACTGAAGTCCCTTCATTTTTGGGTCTTTTTGTAAAATCTTATTAATTTTTAAAATTATTTCAATAATTTTAAAATTAAAATTATTTTATTACTCAAATTATTTAAATATTACTTATTTTCAAAAAAATAAGTATATATTTTCTATGTTTATTAAAATTATTTTAGAAGATAATAACAAAATTATATTAAATAAATCTGTAATTGATTATAATAAGTTATTTACATAGTCTTTTTTTATTTTTTTAAAAATATTTATTATTTTTAATTATTTTTATATATTTCTCAATTCCCTACAGTAAAAACTCATCCAAACACAAGAATTCAATAACTTATGGAATTGATCAATTCCATTTGTCAATCAAACAACGGAAAGGAATTGGCCAATTCCCAATTCCCTACAGTAAATATTTATCCAAACACTATAATTATCTAATTCTTTCAATTCCTTCAATTCCCCGGAATCACTCAATTCTCACGATTCCACAATTCATAAACCCGGAATCGAACCAAACGCGCCCTTAGCTGAAGGTCCGAAGGTTTAGAAAGTGCAAATCTTGTAATTGGCTCTAAACGAGTTTCATGGGCTTGCTCATCTCCGGATCTAAGGTTTGTGGGCCGATTTCAATCCTCCAATTTCTTAAGCCTTACACTAAACCAAGGTCTCCTCCCAAGGTCCCAAATCGCTAAGAGATTGGGAAGATCCCCAATAAGAGATCAATTTGGAACTTCGGCGAGGTCATCTTCTCCGTCAAGGTTGAACCACTCCACCGAGACTGCCATTCCTGTTGCCCAACCTAGAATCCCGCAAGATCTGGAGCAGCAATGGTGAGGAATGATCAAATCAGGGCGATCACAACATAGCTACTGCTTGTTGGAGATCGCTGGATATCCCATCTAATTTAGTTTCCCCAACTATTTTGATATTTTGCTTGTATCTTGTTTTTAGATGGATGTCTAGGATGAGTGTGCTTTGATTAGCAAAGTATATTCATGCCTTGTTGGAGATCGCCCAAGATCCCATCTAATCTAATTTTCCCAACTATTTTGACATTTGTATCTTGTTTTTGGGTGGATGTCTAGGATGAGTGTGCTTCGACTAACAAAGTATATTCATGCTGTCCCAAATTTACCATGTTGTTAAGAAGGTATATGCAATTGACCTAGATATTTATGATATGATGGACAATTTCATAATTTCACATAAATATAGTTCAAGTAATAGAGCTTAAATATTATTCATGACCAAATGAACACCAACAGAGTCAAGATTTGATTGAAGGGGAAAAATTCTGACTTCATTATCTGATATAATCAATGATATACATGAATCACTTGCTCTTCATCACTCTTGCTTCTTTTTTTTCCTTAATTCTGAATATATGAATACATTTGTTAATACCTTCCATGATCTACCATGTATGTGAATCTAGTGTCTTCAGGTCTGATCGTCGGGAATATTCACCAAGAGAGTTAGACCATCTCCAAGAGTTTAATGTTGCCACTTGAGTTTGCAGCAACAAGGGTGGAAGCCAGACCACGCCAGCACACACAAGAGATGAACTGTGATGGATCATCGGCTTCACGGCCTGTTGTGGAATCATACGTGCTGAATTTGTATGACAAAACTGGCATTGGAAAAGCTTTGTGGTACACAAAAACCTGTACCAAGAGAGTGGTTCACATGATATGGAACATGCAAATTATAAATTGAAGAGATCAGGTCTCCCACTTGCAACTGCTAGAAAGATGCCCACTTTCAATGATGCTATTTTGCAACTAAATGCAAACTTAATAAAAAGAGAAAAACCAGCACAATTCTTTTGATGATATGACAAAATAGGATAGTATCAATCATACTAATATATTATTCAAAAACAAAGAATGTCAATCTTGCGAATTGTGAATAACGTAAACAACACCAGGTAGAAATGCTAGGATGACTTTTTCATCGACATCAAATTACATGCATACCTCATTACTTTCTGATCCTGTAGCAATGTACCCATCAAATATTGACAGACCGACAAAGTTCTGCAATCAATGAAAATCACAAAAACATTAGAAATGAGAAGAAAGATATATGATGCCTACTAAAGAGCGAGAAATCAAGTATCTTAATAGTTGAAGCCAACAGAAGAAATCAAACAACGCAACATCGAGTGCGACTAAAACAGCTAATGGTGAAAGAAGGAATAACAAGGATACAACATCATTTTTACTACCAAACAAAAGATATGACACCATAATACATTGACATTGGCAGCACAGTGAAGAAAACGACAATCCAGAAAATGAAGATCTAAACAAGGTGTACCTTGACATTTATATGCCCTGTGAATGTCTGAAGAGGGTTGTCAACCACCCTTGTTGCATTCATAGACAAGTCCCAGAGCTTTAATGAGTTGTCTATTGATCCAGATACAAGAGTTGACGAATCTACAAATTTCACATAGCTAACAGTCTTTGAGTGACCATGTAATGTACACCGAGGCATTCTCACATTGCGAAGATCATATATATATACGTTATGATCTGCTGAACCAATGGCAAGTGAGCAAGCAGAATCAGGTGGGAACTGAACTGAACATACATTTGCTTTAGTTCTGATAGTCCCAATGCTTCCTCCCTGCAATGACAATCATGAGGCAGGATGTAATTACTATTAAATATTTGGAGTTAAAACAATCACGTTAATTAGATGCTACAGTTCATATAGTTTCAAAGCAGACATACACCAAGTGCAAAAGTAGAATTGCCTGATTGATGTTCCACAATTTCACTGTCCAATCATCACTTCCACTAGCCAATTTAGTTGGGTCTGCTGCTGAAAAATCAACAGACCAGACACGTTTCTCATGCTCTCTCATTTCAGCAAATACTTGACTTCTTGTTACATCCCATACCTATGTTACCAGTTTTGTCAGAAGGAAAAATCACACAGATTACAGAAGATGAACGAAATATACAGAGATTACATACCTGAACAACACCATCAAAATCACTAGAAGCAATCTGGTTCTTAATGTAACTATTCCAACAAATACTGCTGAGTTTTGATCTGCTTCCCATTTCAACAACAGGATAATGGATGTCACGCTCTTCATTTAAGATCACATCACATTCAAATATTTTTATTTTTCGGTTCACACCAGCAGTAGCAAAAAATTCTCTGTCTCGATCAAAACCCAAAGAGCACACTAAATTGGAGGAGTTCAACAAATCTCCTTGTTTCAGGTCTGCCCGGACTTTCAGCATGCTGTAGGAAAGATATTTGCACAAGCCTTCAAGGAATGGATCAATCCATTCACTTGTGGCTCTTGTATAATATCCTTCCTTCAAAACAAAATCATCAACTGAACTCCCCTCAGTTCTTGACCCTTGGCCAGTACTGAAGTTTGTAAACTTCCTGTTTGTGAACTTGCCTCCTGATTTAACCAGCCTGTATCTGGTTGAGAAATAAGCTTCCTCCAACTTGTTTAAGTTCTTCATCAACCGAGAACCCTTTGACAGAGCACTTTCATGAACCTCTGCATGTGTCTCTGACTGAAATCCTTCAGTGAGGTTTTCATTATCTTCCTCATAATTGTCAACACTGGGCCTGAAGCGCTTTCTTGAGCCTGAACAGACGGAATCCCCACTTATAGCAGAACATAATAAAGGTTGATCAACCTGTTCCACCTTGAAATGATCTGATCTGTCCATCTCCAAGTGGGAACCTCCCTTGACCTTCAGTACTGACTGCCGGTGTACAACCTCTTCCATATCTGCTGAGAGAAAACAGACGGTATCATGCAGCTTATTAGCAGTTTCTTGTTTTCTTTGCTGCAACTGCAAAAGGAATTCTAGTAGCAGCTCCTGATCTTCAATCTCTTCCTTTAACTTAATTGCTGCATCATGCTCTTCCAAACTTTCCCTTGCTTCATTAAGGAACTCACTTTGTAATACTTCACTACAGGATGTCATAGAAATCATCACTTACATTGCCACTGATATAGGTAAGCCATTTAAGCTTAGAAAACATTCATCAAGCACATATAAACAAACAGCATAAAATCCCAGTGATACTTATTTTTGTGACGTCTAGAATGAGATACAGTTTAGGGTGCAATTTTATGCCCACAACTTTTTGCTGTGCGCTACATACTTCAAGTGGTACTTAATCAGCACCTGCCACCAAATGAAGTCTTTTGTTGGTTGTCACTTTTCAGGCTCCAAATTTATTACTGATAATTAGACAACAATACATTCATGAACTCATTAGTGAAATTTTAAAAATGCCTCTATTTAACAAATTATGTACTGCCATCCATCAAATTGTCAACTCTTTGCATAGTTATCAATATAGGAAGTGAAACAAAGTAATTTACATGGATGGAAGTGGTGTGGAAGAAGTTGATAGGCTTTCTTAGCAACACCAGATCTAACTAAGGGTGTAAATGGTATGTGATAAGTAATAAAGGCAGACCTGCCATGCTTCCTCTGAATTCCTGCAATAACAAAACTTTTGTAACCAATTTCAGGATCAAGTCTTTTAAAGCAACATTAACATGAGAAGACATCCAATCAAGCAACACAATGCAGCTTCCTGATGATCTAAAAGTAATCCACGACTAGCATCAAAGTACAATTGCATTGGTAGTTTTTGCACATTGCAGCCTCCATTGAGAAGCAAGGTATACTGCACATGGATTTACCTAATTATGCTCCTCTGCATTAACTTTGTCTTAAACTAACACAACCAGTGCTAGAGCAAATAATTGGAGGGGAAGTTCTATATCCAGCATTGTGTTCCTAGATATGCATAAATACACTCATTCCAGTAATGAAAACACGTGACTGTTTACATACAACCTGTCAAAGACCAATTCTAGCAACTACCTAATGAATACCATAAGTAACTTAACAAGAATAAAGCATGGGAAATCAATGATCCAGTCCGAGAAGAAACTGACCTCATTTTAGGCCGGCTATTTGGCTCAGGATGTAACAACCACAGGCAAAACGAAGCAACCTTCGGCCACTTCAGAAGCATCTGTGGCGGAAGCACTCGATGCCTCAAATTGACCATAGTTCTGACCTTCTCATCGAGTGTGTCGGACATGCAAAACAGCTGCCACAAGAAAGCACACAAAGTTATGAACTAATCAAATGCAGCATTACGACAATAGCAGGAATCAATATTACAAGAGCTAGACCTCAAAGAGTAGAACGCCCAACCGATAGATATCCGAGGCAGTAGTCCTTGAGGCCCCATCAGCTTCCTCCGGGCTCATATACCAATCGAACTCCATCAATAATATACGCTGCATTGAAAAGCTCTTAGTCTCCACAACTGCTCTCCGCGCCAAAACATCATCCACTGATGAAAAGTGCGTCTCAACAGCGAGGCTCGAGTGCGAGCAACTGGAGTGCAACCCCGTCTCCACCCGGGCATTCTCTGCAAAAGAATCCGAGCCCGAGCTTGAGCACGATGCGGACTCGATGAACGACACGCGATTAGAGGATGGTGACAAGACGAAGCACGACGGGCGGGCATTGGCGACCAAAACGCCTTGAGAATGAGCGAGGCCAATGGCCTCGGCGACTTGCTGGAAGACGTGCAGGCTCTCCAGCATGTCCACCGGACGTCCCGGCCGGTCAAGCCAAGCGCGCAGGCTAATCTCTCCGCGACCGGTGGCGGCCAGCCCGCACCGCCTGGTCAGGCTACTCGCCCCCGGCCAGCCCAGTATCTTCTCCTCGCGCGCGACCGGGATGCCAAAACTCTTCTCGCCGTCACCGCCGCCGCCGCCGCCGCCGCCGCGGGAGGTGAAGGACCGGTCCCACCCCGAATCCTCCTCGGAACCATTCATACCGCCTACCCCATTTCGATCAAAAACAACCAAACTTCACCGAACACCACACGAAAACTACCAAAGATCGCACCTTTCACGCACAAACCGACATTCTAACGCAATGAAAAGGATCAAAAATAACTTTACGCTTTACACCACAAAACCCCCCAATGCAAGATCACACCGTTGACTCAGAAACCAGTCAAAAACCACTGGAAAAACACCAAAGCTCGCACCTTTCACCCGCAAACCACCATTCTCACACAACAAACGAATAAAAAACACTCTCGACTCCACAAAACCTCGAAGCAAAGATCACATCTTTGGCACGGAAACTAATTCAAAAATCCAAGGCGATAAGGATCCGGAAGCAAGCCAAACCTGAGGATCAAAAATGGCCACACAGAAACCCTAGGGCTCAATTGCTGGCGCGCAGCTTTAGACTTTCCGGCTGGCAGCGGCTAGAGCGTCTCAGCCTCACAAACTCGAGTGCCCTTTCGCCTTGTTATGTACGTAGGCCCAAAGGAGACAAAGAAGAGCGAGGCGTGAGGAGAAAAGGAGGCCAGAGATAATATGAATTAAAAATTGGGTTTAAACCGAAAGGACTTTTTTGTTTCCGGTTTTGCCCCTGGGTGTGACGTGGCGGACGCTGAGCCGCAAGGCCGGCGGGCGGGCGGGCGGGCTGACGCGGGGCATGTAGTCCACGTTTGCCTGAGAGTGGAACCGCGGGTTCATCGGAACACGACAGGCGGTATTTGGGAGGTAGATTTTGTGTTTTGTTTATTCTAATTACAAGTTTGCAACTTGGCATTTGGATTAATTAATTTAATTAAGCATCAATTGAGCAATACCAAATAACCCTACTTTTGGAGAATTTGCACAGGGAGTGATACTTAATTAGACTAGTTTATGAAGAGTTATATGCAAATAACATGGTCTAAAATGCTGGCCATTATCGTGAAAATAAAAAATAAAAAAAGACTGCAACTTAGGAGCTCGAGGAAAGGATAAAAAATCATTAGTAGAAACACAAGATAGCCAATATGGTTCCAAAATAATTGAAAACAACAAAAATGGAGCAAGTAGAGACAATAACAATGCCAATTTGCTTTCAATGAACTTCATTTGAATTACAAGCAAACAGTGCCTGGTTGATTCAAATTGAAGGGCTACATTTCTGCTCGACTACCAAATGCTTGATCCCCAAAAGATTCACACACATAAATCACAGACCGCTATACAAATTCTCAACAACTAAACAGCTCGCATTCCCCAGTTGTCATAAAATTGCACAAGCTACAAAGCATGCTTTTAACATTTCGCAAGAAAAACTCGCCAATGGCCACCAAAATTCCTGCAGGTTCTATTGCGTGCCTCCATGGCTTGAGGTGAAGATTGGAAAGGAACCACGGCTGGAAGGGTATACAGGACCTATGACAAAGTCGGGTGGCTTGCTGCCAGTCAGATTAGCATCAGCTTGAGCTTTTTTGACCTTTGATTTGTCATGCCGAACCCGCCGGACGGCTTCTTGAACCTGCCGCTCGTGATCCTTGAGAATCTGATCAACATTGCCCGAAGGGCGGACCAATGGCCCAGAATAGTGGATCTTGTTCCCTTTGGATCCATAACCAAGCTACAAGGAAGATAGTAAGGCTCAAAATTGTGCTAGTAATTCTGATAGAGAAATTGAAAGAGTAGAAACAGGGGTGCAACAAAAGGGTCAAGAGACATGAACACATAGGACGCATGATAAAAGATACTTGTCATTAGTCTCGTTATGCTTGAGGATAAAAATCAACTTCTGTAAGTGGTGGTCCAAGTATTTTGATGGCAGAGAGCATTTCACAATGGCAATAAAGTAGGCTTCCCCAACTGATTCCTATGAGGGAAAGAATAACATATCTTGTTGTCTAAATCAGTATGGGGAACAGATATACTGCATTAGAAGTTGATAAACAGGTTACATCTGCACAGTATCTGTCATTCATATATTATATGCATGTAAGATGATTGCAGACCAAAGCATGTAGAAGTATTTATCCAGCCTCCATATATATATATATATATATGCATATTTTTACATATATAATGCAGAACATGCTGAGTTTTACATGGATCTGTCCTATGAAATATTGAATGTAAAAAGCTTTAGCTGATAAATTAAGATAACAACAAGCATGAGCAAATTCAGCATCATCATGCCTCTCCTCCCCACACTCCCATTGCCAATGCCACCTCCATTGCTCGTCATCCTGACCCTCGGTTCCTCTGGCCAAACCACTCCCCCCCCCCCCCCCCCCCTCTCCTCCTGCTCATTTATTTTTATGCTTTTTATGTTTTTCATGTTTCTAAACTTCTGAATTAAGAACATACTGGAGCCTGGACCATTGTCACCTAGAGAGTCAATTTAGTTTTGGGCCATTCTTAAACCATACTAACTTATTTCGGTAGATTTTCTAAATTCTCAAAATTAGTTTGTTGAGAAGCAATCAACCACATACAGATGACGAATGCTAGATGAAGCAGGAAGTGTCTTTATATCAGATAAGTCCCATATCTAGGTCAAAGGACCATGAGGATGCAATAAAACTTCAAACAAAAGAAAGGAACAAATACCAAGATTGAAAATGCAAAATATGTCATAAGCACTGCATCATGATTTCACATGCTTACCAAACCCTGGTCCAAGTTCCCATTCTTTTCATCCTTTTTCCTAAGAGAGCCTGCAAGTCCTTGTGAATGATACATTTCCTTGTATTTTCTAGAGGTATCTGAGGGCGGGTCATTACCAGATTCAGACAATCTGCCAGGTGGAACGGCAACTTCTAATTGAATACTGTTCTTGTCACTGCCATCATCTGGTACAGCATTTCTTTTACCTTCCACTAGGTTAGGTAAACCTGACAAACTGAAAGCAGAATCCTCACATTTCTGAGCCTTTGCCCACTGATTGCGATTGACCAGGGGCCCTGAATGTGAGGATCTATTAGAATAAGGAGCATGAGATTCTTTAGCTGCTTCTAGACCTGCTGCTGGTCTAGGTGGTTCAATTGGAAATCCAGAAGCAACCTCCTCCGGGTGGGGATTGAATTTCTCACTCCTGCTTTTGGAATTAAGTTGAGCTTGCCTTTTCTGAACAACAATATTGAATTGAGGTAAAAAACATATTTGACGCCAATACCATAAAGAGTTATAGTAGAAGCTGGAAGTCACATCAGAAGGTGGTCAACACCCAACGATCACAACCAAATATCCACAAAAATGAAGAATCTCACACTCTCAAAACCTAAGAAGCCCCTACCCACTTAGACAGACCATCAACTTTGTAATAGATTGATTTGCAGAGCTTTTACTTCCAATGCCGATTTCATGATAGTGCTCTTTTTTTTCTTATAAAATTGAAAATTAACAATGAAAGAAAGACAGTATTCTAGGAAAATTGGGGAAAAATAATTCCAAGATCTAGATAGTAACCACTAGCCACTGATCTACAAGGTAATGTCAGAAAGTAGAAAGATCCAAATAGTATAAAACTCTTTTATGTCCATTACTAATTCTAATTGATCTTCACAAAATTCACATATAATTTGTTTCCTGGTTTTCACAAGAGACATGCACATTATTTGGTTATTTACAACACTTACTGCAAAACCACAAACCAAAGATCAAAGTAGCAAATCAAGATCACAGTCACTGCTATTATGGGAGATGAAAAGACGAGCAAAAATTTTTCAAGTGCATATACATAAACAAGCATTGATATAAACCATTACCTGTATTGAGATAGCTAACTCAGCATTCGCATCAGGTGCAGGAACTGCTCTAGATTCCCTTGATCCCTTTTTCTCTAGGTCAAATCTTTGTACCTTGCTTCCCCCAGCCCTTGCCCTTCACATTGTAAAATGTTGACAAATGTTGACAAATTCGTAAGTCCAATGCACATTATGAGTAAATGATCCGATAATTTCAAATAGGAGTTCCAATTTGCCCTTCAAAATAATGTTTATTTAACAGATAACCCCCAGATACCAAACAATACTACTTTCCCCCAATCCTTTTAAGTGGAATAATTTGCACTAACTTAGGTAGGAAAATACCAAGGAAGTACAATTAAATTCAAATATACAAATTGTGGGATGCAAAAATTATGCAATAAATTATCCAAATCTTGAACAACTAACTGTGGCACATCAGAAAAACAAAGCTGAAGGACTTTGCTAGATAAGATGGCAAACAAAAATATTCTCAGGAAGTCACCTATAAAATGTTCATAAAGAAACAAATAATGCATACATACCTTCTAGCTTCCTCATCCCGCACTTTTGCATCAAACTCTTTGCTTGGAGGATACTTTGGCAAGCTTGAAGGATCACAGGCAAGTGGCTTTGTTGTAAAGAACTAGGAGAAAAGATGACAAGTTAGTACAAATCTATGATCCAGAACATCAGACTAATGCAGGGCCGTTTTCAAAACAGGAGTAAAGAACTATGAGGAAACAAGACAAGTTACAAACTAATTGGTTGAATAAATGAAAGATCTGACAGAGGCCATGCCAGCAAAGAAATAAGACTTGGAAAGAAAAGATTTTTGCAGATTCACAATGAATATACATGATTACTATAACACAACAACAGTATAAATAAGCATCAGTAACTTTTTTAAGTAAATGCAAGAAAGTAGTTTTGTTAAGACTAAAGTCTGGCTTTTCATACTATGAAATAAGAACAGTTATGAATCGCAGGTTATATAGACCACAAACCTCACTCTTGAGGGCATAAGCAGCCGATCCTCGATCTGCTGGATCTATTGCAAGAAGGACATCCATTAGTGCTAAAGCAGATGGAGGGAAATCTCTGAATGTTTCTGCCACACATCGTCTATAAGGCTGCTGAGGTTTGAAAATTGTAGCATGAGGCAATTTGGATTTCCTCCAGTAATCTTCAGATGGTGATCCACAAAGCTTGAAAATTTTGTGCAGCTGCTCCACCTACAGTAGCATTTTTAAGAAAAGCAGTATATCAAATGCCAATTTTTGATTATAAAGGGTAATATTCATACATCTATCAAATATCATAACCATAGAACTATTAAAAAGAATTATGATATACTTCAACAAGAAAAAACGTGTAATTATCTGGATGGTTTTATGACAACAGAAGCAGGCTCCTTGAGGTTCAGCCCAAGCTCATATAGTAAAGTACTAAATATCCTTATTTTTCTCAAAAATAATGAGCAGGCATATATTTGTTCATTTAGTTTGCTATGGAATATGACAGATTTGACTATCGTGGCAGACAAACTAAAGACCTCATGTTTGTTAGGTTTGGGGTTAAGTCATGTTTTATCCTAGGTAAGTTAACCAAGCATGGATTATCCTAGCTTACCCTTAGTTTATCCTGGTTTAACTAAGGATGGTTTTGGTTAGTTTAACCACAAACCAAACAAACCCTTCGGTATCTTACAAATATGGCTCCTACAATCAGCTAACCCATATAATCAGGTATTAATTTTAACTGACCATGGAATTGAATGAGGCATACCATGAGACAGACCATTGGGGTTGGTTCAGATTCACAGAACACAATTTTCGCCAAATTTCAGGTAAGCTTTTACGAGAGAAAGCATATTTGACTAATTAATTGCTCTGTCCATCTTTTTTCTTAAAGATAAACTATCCATTTTAGTGGTGATAAGTTAATACAAAACAGCAAATGCCTTTCCAGCAAATTCTCTAAACAGCCAGTAGCTTTTTCAAAGTAAATGTCAGGCACATCATGAATGATGATATAACATCCAAAATGAAGGTACCTCTGTTCTTCCAGGCATAATAGGTTTTCCTGCATAGAGTTCAGCAAGAATGCAACCAGAGCTCCACAAATCCACAGAAACTCCATAATTAGTAGCCCCAAGCAACAACTCTGGAGGTCTATACCATAATGTGACTACACGACTAGTCAAAGGATAGCGCTGTTCAGGATCAAAGAAACTTGCCAAGCCAAAATCTGCAATTTTCAGGATGCCATTGTTGTCAATCAATAGATTGGAACCCTTGATGTCTCTGTGCAGGATACCTCGGTTATGACAATGATCAAGCCCACATAGGAGTTGTTGCATGTAACATTTAACCTGTCAACAAACCATAACAATGTTATACATGATTGTGCACAGAACTAAAAAGGATCACCAACATGATATAGACCGTAGATTTTCTTTCCTACAAATAAAAAAGATAGTGCACCCCATAACTAGTTTTCCTCCTGACAAGAAATGCCTTGATTTAGGAAAGGCAAAAGTGAATGTGTACAAAAATGAAATTCAACAGAAGTGAATCACATATCTCTGAACTGTTTTCCATGTTACCTGTGGTTCAGTGAACTTCAGACCAGGGTACGAAGCAAGCCCAGTAAGATCATGTTCCATGTACTCAAAAACAAGGTAAAGACTGCAAGACATTCGTGAAGTTACCAGGCCTTCCAACTTTACTATATTTGGATGATCAAGTCTTCGAAGAATGTGTATCTCTCTAGCCATGAATCGTACACTTTCTGGCTCAAGATTATCAAATCTTACTTTCTTCAAAGCAACAATTTTTCCATTGTCAAGATCACGAGCCCGATATACATTACTATATGTACCTTGGCCAATCTGCATAAAATGAGATGTCATGGTGCGACCAAAATACAGCCAGATTTAGAACATATGTCTTTGATAGTAGTAGCTAAAAGAAAGCAGAAAGGGTCTTAGTAAATTCCTTTCCGTGCAACATTACCTACAGTATCTACAGAACATAACGCAGCTAAAATCTATGAGGTATAATTCTTTAAGACCACATTCATAACAAGTTCGGAATGGCATTTGCCAAACCATGCATAGATTAGGTAATTCATTATTTGCATATCAAATACAAGCGAGTTTCAAGATATTGATACTAAGCAACACATAAAAAACTTTTAAGATGCTTAAAAAGGAATCCTTCAGTTCACTTCGAGTTCACTATTTTTTTCTGAAAATCACCAACAAAAAGGGGGAACCAAATAAATAAAAAAAAGAGCTCACTTTATCAAGCTTCTCAAAGGAATCAGCTCGCCGCGGGACCCATCCCCGAATAGCCTCCGCCGCAACCGCCGCAAGCCAAGCTGGCCACCCAGCGGCGACCTGCTCCCCTTCCAGGGCCTTCGGAATGCTCGGCACCGACCGCAGCTGCTGCCCGCCACAAACCCCTCTCTTCTCCTTCCTCCCTTCTCCATCCTGATCCCCCACCCTGATCGGACCGCTCCCCTGCTTCTTCTCCCCCACACTAGGCACCGCCACGCCACCTCGCCCGACCGCCACCACTTCCTCCCGCCTAGAATCCGACACCCAAGACGCAAGCTTCGCCGAAGCCGTCACAGCTGGCGCCACCGCCGGACGCCGCCGTGGGCTTTCTCGGCTGTCCTCAATGGCCAAGGGCTTCCCGCAGACGCAGCCCATGGCCGGATCTCCGCGCAGGACCGCCGCCGCAGCCTAGATTCCACGCCGCGCCTCCCGCGGCGGCCGGATCGTAGCCGGCGAGAGCTCCTCGCCGGCGAGGCCCATCGGGGACGGATTTCTAGGGCTTCGGGCACGAGCAGAAGCAGGAGGCAAGTCACTTCCGCGACGAGCTTCTCATTTCTGTTTCCTTTAACTCTCTCTTATTCAATCTTTTTAACCGACCACTAGAACGACGTCATGTTCGAAATCAGAACTCTCCGTCGGTACCTGAATTTACTAATATACCCCAATGTCGATATTGTTCGATCAATGGATTAATTGAGCGGTTTGCAGATCAATTCGAGGGGGAATTTAACTAACAAATTAATTTTTTATATTTAGGAATCTTTTTGTCTTTATTAGATTTTTAATAAATCCGAAGGTGGGAATATTCGCGGCGAAAAAGCGGTTGGGAATTTCGGATCCGGGTGCGGTTTGTAGGCGGACATCGCGAGCATAACGGGTCAAAAACTTGACGGATCCGACATGAGCAGTGCTCTTGTTCGATGGTGTCGTGCTCGTACGATTCGGTTGCATGACATGGCCTGGATGGAATGTTTTGGGTTCTCCGATGGACCCATTAGCAAACTAATGCCAACACATATGGATCAATAATTGTAATTAAGATCTTGATAAAAAAATAATTGTAAGTAAAATAATTTTTAACGAAGATAAAACGCTCCAATTAGGGAATGGAAAAGTGACGCATTTGAAGCATTACATTGGACATAATGAAAGAAAGGAAAGACAAAATCAAATGGTATTTGTCACGTTAGCATGTTGTTGGGTTTCGTCACTTTATTTATGATTAAATGAATTTATTATGCGATATTTCATGCACGCCAGTTGCTCGTGCGTCACTTCAATGATCAAATTGGGTTGGCCCCATCTGTTGAATGGTCGTGATCAGGCTAGTTCACATTTGTCCGCGATTGCAATGCAAGCGGATCATCAAATCAACCAGCTAATAATCCAACAAGATCCAATCCGATCTAGTCCACTTCAATTTGGATCGGGTCTTCGATCAATTTGGACCTCCATTGACGAAGATATTTCTCAGTTATTTAAATTCTGATAGATTGATAGGAAGCAAACATTAATTGGACGGCATGAAAACTGTCACATGCAGACATGCTATTTGTTGTCCTTTTTTTCCTTCTTCCTCGCATAGTTTTCCGGCCATTACTTTACTTGCATGCATGTTACCCACCACAGTTCACCGATCGCGACATTTTCATACACCACCCTGAAAGTTCGGATTTGTTTTGACAACCCTCAGCATGCTCTCACATGCAGACTTGCCGGACTGTTTTTTTACAAATAGAACCCTGAGCTCTCAAAATATTGCATATCAATGCTTCAATTTTTATATACATGTTACTTCACCGAAAATAATATTTATATTGTGACAAGCCTTTTTTTTAATGGCCTGGGCTTTTTTTAATGTAATGTGTACACATTTTCAGTGTTTCCTCCGCCATGAGCGCCATCATCCAAATAAAATAAAATTGACTCATTTACTTTTACCTCTATTAGCATTTAATTAGAGCAAATAATATATTTAATAGCTCAAAATTACTATTTTTGCTGAATCATTTATAAGATTTTTTAATAAAATCCAATACACTAAATTTAGAGTGAGATTCAAGTATAAATCTTAATAATATACATAAATAAACTTTAAATAAGAGCACACGTACGCACGCGCACACACAAACACACATACATATATATATTAATGAAAATGTATTTTTTAAAAATGAGTTATTCTATCGATCATATTTTTTGAGTTGACTGTAAATTCTATTAAATTAAAAATATATTTTTTTTTTATTTTTTGTGATGGATTTTTTTGAAAACCTCAAGTAATAAATTATAGCTAATAGGCGATGTGTATGGTCTGCTTTGCCTTGCAAAAAAAATACGTGAATTCAAGGGGATGAAATGTAAATGTGAATAGATCAGGGTTCAATATGTAATATTTGAAGAATTTAGAGAGTTAACTGGAATTAATCCTCCCCCTGAGATGCATTCCACCCACTACAGATCTCATCTCTTACATAAATACACAAACCACTGTTCAGCTTGCCACAAATGCCTTGGGAAAAAAATTATCGTCTCCCCAAATCTTCGTTTCTGGGATAGAATCACTTCCCCCGAACCATAAATCCTCATACTTCACCCACTGCTTCTCAATCCTCCAGATCCAAAAAATCACCTCTTTTTGCTGAATCCTTGCTCATTAGAGTTGTTTTCCAAAATCCCAAGAGCTCAGGGAGACCAAAAATGGGAGCTTTTCAAGCAAGAAGCTCCCACAAGAGTGGCTGGTACAGGTCTCTTGCTGGCTCCACGCCATTGCTGACAAGCCACAAAAGGTGGCTTCTTGTTGCTCTTGGCATTGCTTCTTGCATTACCATCGTTTACTTGTTCTGGGATCACTTTGGGTACCGCGCTGAAGAGCCCGAGATGGACTTTGTGGGGAGGAATGGGACGCAGTTCGTGGTGGATGGGAAGCCGTTCTATTTGAATGGCTGGAATTCTTACTGGTTGATGGACCAGGCTGTGGAGGAGTTCAGCTGGCCGAGGGTCAGGGAGATGTTCCGCGCTGGCGTTCAGATGGGGCTCACTGTGTGCCGGACTTGGGCTTTCAATGATGGTGCTTATCATGCCTTGCAGGTCTCGCTTGGCAGGTTCGACGAACGGGTCTTCAAGGTATTCAGATTCATATGTGTTTTCCTGGTTCTGTTGGATTTAATATTCTTTTGGTGATTTTTGTGCTATTTTGTTGTTGCTTCTGGTTGATCTGATCAAGGTTCACGTGAGCATTGATCAGATCAACCACATGAACCTTGATCAGATCAACCAGAAGCAACAACAAAATAGCACAAAAATCACCAATGTGGTGTTGGTAATCGTGTTTGTTTGTCTCAGTCAAATCATGTTTGCTCTAAAAAATTCGAAAAAGAAAAGAGGAAATTGCAATCAGGCTTTTTCCTAGTCTGATTAAAAATTTTGAAGCTTTTGGTGGGAAAAAGATGGAGATTTCCATAACTGCTGTATATGAGTAATATCAATTTGAGTTTTTGGTGTTGTTGATCATGTTTGTCTCACCTAAGTCTATCTAGATAAATGTATTAAATTTAGCCATTGTTGAATTGTTCTTAGAAGTTTGAGAGAAAAAACGAATTTTTTTTATTTGGATAGTACATTGGGTATTTTTGGCTTGGTTTATATTTCGTTTTAGGCCTGTTTATTTCAGATATCTGAGAAGTTGGGAATGGCAGGCACTTGATAGGGTTATTGTTGAAGCACAAAGACATGGGATCAGGCTGCTGCTTAGCTTGGTTAATAATTTGGAAGCATTTGGTGGGAAGACTCAGTATGTTAAGTGGGCATGGGGTGATGGCATTGGCTTGACATCGTCAAATGATTCATTCTTCTTTGATCCATCTATTCGCAAATATTTCAAGGTTTACCTTAAGGTAATTTTTATGCTTTGGCAAGCTTTGGTTTTCTAAGGAGTTGAATGACAGTCTTCATTTGTTCCTTACTTTGGCAGACAATATTGACAAGGAAAAATCACCTGACTGGAATAGAATACAGAGATGATCCCACAATCTTTGCATGGGAGTTGATTAATGAGCCGCAGTGCAGATCTGATGCAACTGGTGACACACTCCAAGTAACTTTTGGCATCCAGTATTTTACTAGGATTTAGCCCCAAGTGATGACCAAGTAAAATTTCATGTTAAATTTGCTTCTCTTATTGAAGGGAGAAGGGAACTTATAGTATCAGAATGGTTGGTCTTTGCATAAATTCAACAATTCCCATATTTTTTACATGGGTTTTAGACAATATATATGTATTATAGCTTTGGTTTGGACTGATAAAGAAAAAGGTTAGACAAATAGTATCCTGGCCATGTCTTCAGTTTTTCCCAGATAGCTTTCTTTTCTACTAGTCTAGTGCCTTCTTTTCTACTAATCTAGTGCCAAAAGTTGTTAGGGTCCTTAGGGATAGCCTTTAATTTTCACAGGAACCCAGCTGGAAAGAATCAGTCAAAGGAAAATTGATTTGCAACATCTTTTGTTTGTATTCTGGAAAGGGCTTGCATTTTCTGTTTTCGAGTGACACTTCACAAAATATCAGTGATATTTTATTTACAGGAAGAGCTTAGTTCTAGAAGACCTACTAAATATTTAGCTTGAAGCCAGTTGAAGTATAAAACACTTTTACCATGCCATTCTCTAAAACCCTGATACATGCTAACTGAATCATACTCTTAATGGCTAATTCTAGCAGTAAAAGAGATTAGTGCCATGAATCTTCTTTTGAATATTTATTCTCTCTTTCAAACATCTTCTTCAAGATCTGGTAGTCTTATCCATATGGAGTTCTGTCTCTAAAACTTCTTACGTTGATGGCAGTACTCCATAATAACTACCTTGTGTCTTTGCTAGATTCTACTATTATGGTTAAAATGATGATTTTTTGCTTTGACCCCAGAATCGAGAATACTATTATTACTCAAAAAATGCATTTCAAGATGTGATTGATTCTCTGATTTTTGTATATGTTGCAGGATTGGTTTGAAGAAATGGCAGAATATATCAAGTCAATTGACAAGAAGCACCTGTTGACAATTGGACTGGAGGGTTTTTATGGACCAAGCAGCCCTCAAGAAAAGCTTAGCCTGAATCCAGGAGAATTTTATGGAAGGATAGGAGCAGATTTCATTCGCAACTCTAAGATCTCGAAAATTGACTTCACTTCAGTGCATATCTATCCTGATCAATGGTAACCACTAAACCACCTATCCCAGCCTGTCTGAAATCAAGCCTTTTCATTTCCAATATATGCTTTATATTTTGGAACATGTTTTTCTGGTGCAAATTATACAGAATAAAGTTGAGATGTTCTTTTTTAGGCTGTTGGAAGCCAATTTTGATGAGAAAACAGAGTACATAGCCAAATGGGTGAGTTGTCACATTGAGGATGGAGATAAAGAGTTGAGAAAACCTGTTTTGTTTACGGAATTTGGGCTCTCAAACAAGAACAAAGACTTTGATCACTCCCAAAGAGAAGCCTTTTACAAGTCCATATATGATAATATCTATGAATCTGCAAAGAAGCGCGGAGCTGGAGCAGGTGCCTTAATTTGGCAAATTTTGGTGGGTGGCATGGAGCAATACAACGATGATTTTGGTTTTGTCCTTGGTGACAGGCCCTCGCTGGATAAACTGATCAAGGAACAGTCCTGCCGTTTAGCTGAAATAAACTATGGCCAAGATATGCAAAAAATGTCTTACAAGAAGATCTGCTAACTATCAGTAATTGTTCTGAAATGTTTGACATTTTTCAGTTCAACTGTTCTACAGGATAAAATTGGTCAAATGGAAAGTCACTTGTGGAAATTATGATATCATGCGTTCTTTTCTCTTTTATTTTTTAAAAAAACATTAGGAATACAGTGAAATCATTCCTAGAGATGAATGAAAGCTTTTCGTTATATGCCCAATCATGGTGTTGTATTTTCTGTATGTTGTGGAGCTTCATCCTGCAAGTCTTGCAACAGTGAACTCCATAACATTTCCAATAGATACTAGATTATAGAAATAGATGGTTCATTAAACAGGGTATATGATTTGATACAGAACCGCACAGAGCAATACGCTAAACACACATCCACATCTTTACCGCATATGCTATTCTTCTCCACTCCATTCTCACCATTTTATTATAGATTCACTGACACTCATAGTCGTATCCTACAGTCTGTGCATGTGCAGGTGGCACCGCACTTGCACTTGCCGTCATGCTCCGCCGCCGCGGCGAACTCGACAGCATCATCAAAATAGCTGCAACAAGTAAAAACATTAAATCTTGTCTAGATTCAGCAATCAAAAATAGAGACCATTTTATGCGCTGATACTGTACCTCTTCTCAGTTTGGGCAATCACGACTCCAAAGTTGTTTCCCTTCTTCCCGCAATCAACATGCAGATCATCAACAAACAAAACGGCCTTGCCGAGTACTCGGACTGCAAATCGAGAAGCCGGAAAACTCGATACTTACACGCACTGGCTCTTGTCAGCGCAGTCGCAGTTGCCGCAGGTCGACATGGCGATTGTACAAGAACAAGAAGCACAGCACAGAGAGCAGAGAAGGTTTTAAGGAGCTCACTGCGATGGATTGGGAAGAAGAAGGCCGGTATTTATAGGCGTTTCAGGATTACCAAAGGCTGTGAAAAAGGGCTTGGAGTGCACGAGCCACCCCCGATCGTTTTTTTGTTCCTAGTGTTTGTGGGTGGCACACGCCTCAAGGATCACATTCAAAAGGAATCTGAAAGGCGGTGGGGGTTGGCTTCATTTACACCTCTGACGTCTAAATCTTCGTGTTCCAGATATGACATAATTTTGTGCGGATATTTTTTGCATGGTATGACGATGAAAATTGCTAAACAAGTTTTTTGTTCGTTGCCAAAGAAGTTCTGTTAACAAAGTTCAGTATCAGGGTTTCTGAAGCAAGGATTTGATGATGTATGGGAGATTTCACGAGGAGGCTCTACAATCGGAGTTTAAAATGCTTAGACATCAGGATGAAGGCCTAAGCGGTTTTATGTTTAAAATTATTATATTTACATTTAATACTATAAGTCAAAATATTTTGTTCATAAAATTAGATGGTTGTTTGAGGAAAAAACAACAATTACACAATTAAGTAGTCATATGATATCTTATGTTGGAAGAATTGAAAAGATGTTAAATCGAATTAATATAGTGAGTCAAATATCAAATCATTTCAAAAAATTTAAGGTTATAGGATATGCGTCTTTTTTACTATAAATATTGAACTCTATTTATCTAATATTTGATCTTGGACTAATTCACCATATATGACATTATAACAATCTTCTCCTTCAGGTGTAATTTGATCACATCAATTTTAATACTCTCAATCAAGAATCTTTTTACTCGACCAGTTTAACCATTTGACCCATAATAATGGATTTTTTATCCCAATTTTAGATTTTTTTTAAAAAAAATACTAACATACAACTCGATTTAGTCGTATCATCATGGTATTTTCGGTTTTAAAAGTTTGCACAACTTCGAATTTGAAATTCTGATACCATTTGTTGGGAAGTTGAAAGAATATTAAACCCGATTAATATAATGGGTCGAATACTAAATCATATTAAAAACTTAAACTCATGGGATATAGACTTTTTTTATTATATATATTAGACTTTATCTATTTAAATTCGATGTAAAATTAATTTATCACATCCAATCTTGTACTATTAATTAATATCTGTTTAAACAGTTAATCTCTGTCAGATGTTTAATCACCAAGTCAATATTTACAGTTTATTATAAATAACTCAAATCTAAAACCAAGAGATGTTTTTACGACCGAAAAAAAAAAAATTTGCCTTTTTCAGTGAGTAGCGATGAGCCCATGGTCCGAGCACGCCAAAGAATCAAACATGGGCAGTCCAAAGTAATCGAAAAGCCCATAGGCCACGACCCATGCATCCATATAGCATAGACCAGCTCAACTATGAAATTCATATAGTATGACCCTTTTTTTCTTACGAATTGGATTCAAATCACACTAAAAATCCAAATCCGAAATCGACGATAAATCTTTAGCTGCAACCATTGTCGTACCAGTCCTTTTAGACTGTGTTTCAAATCAATTTGCTACTAGTACGCTATTTTGACCACGTCGAGCATTGTCGAACAAGAAGTCGAAAGAAGACGGGTACGATTTCGGGTTGCGACAATTCGAACATAAATGCCATTGACGAAGATTAGAGCAAACGAGCCCGCCCGAGTCCTCGTCCCTGTACAGAAAAAGCTGAGTTGGTCTGACTTGACCCGAAAAAGATGTGATTCGGGCTCGAAATCCTGGACAGAGCTCGTCGAGTCTGACCAGCACCAGTAACCGAGACACATCATATAGCCAACCACCAGCTCGTACAGATATGTTCGTGCAAGCCTCTCAGGCTGTGTTTGTCATCAAATTCCTCACATTATGTGCTCGACGAAATTACACCGGTTTCCAACCGAGTGTCTCCTCCTACATTTATTCACGCTGCTGCCACGCGGTCTCAGGCATCAGTCTCGCTTTTGAGGTCGACTCGACGAAGGAGAAGAACACATGCCTCGTGGAGCTCGGACCGCATAAGCAAGATGGCCCGAACTTAGGAGCATCTTTTTTATTTATTTATTTTTTTGTTCGGCTCTTCGGGCCGGGCTTGGCCTCTGTAGTAAATGGAGAATTAGGGCCATGCCATGAATAACTTGTCCCCACCGATTACTATCATTTGCAATCTCCTCACCTACCATATTTGTCTGAGACAATTGAGCATGAAATAAAATCCTTTTTCTGTATGATCTTAACAATGCAAAATGTGGGCAATGTATTGTTTTGCTTGTCTAACAACCGCTTTGTGGACATATACCACTCAAACGAGCGAGATACAATAAATAAGCCCTAGTCTCCACCAAAACAAATTTATTCCCCTCCTCTAATGGTCCTAAGCTGATTAAATTGACCTAGCAATCCAATTGAGCCAAATCAAACAAGTTTTCAAGAAAATATCACCACAATGCTGCCGGATAGGGGGTTTGGATTGGAGTTCTAAGTCTAAACTCAATATAAAACTTTAAAATATTTGATTTAAAAGTTTGTGAGTTATCAAATTGACCGTCAAAATTCTAGAAGAGACTATTTGGACGCTATCGGAGTCACGGGTGTATTTTAGCCAATGGATTGTCGTATTTTACTCACTAAATGATAGTTTAAATGACGACTGACGAGTGGCGAAACCATCCAAAATTTTAGTTTCAACAGATTTTGTTAGAAGAACTCTCGGGATAAACATTCGCGATTTTAATCTCAAAAAAATCTCCGCTATTTCTTTTTTTTTTATTCTTAACACTAAATAACTATATTTGAATTATAAAATTTATAACAATAACATAAAAAAAAAAAAAAGAATCTATCATCTCATCTAAGTGCATGATCCACTTGGGAACTGAAAGCTCAAACTTAGTAATCATTAATGAAAATCCATTGAAAAAGCTCATAAAAAAGGCCACAGGCTTTTGGGTCCCATAAATGATATAAGATCTAGATTGTAGACCTATAAGGCATTCTTGATCCTGTAACCCTTGCTCAAGGGTAAACCACCCAAACCCTCTCTAGGTGAAACTTCCAAAAGGGAACGGAAATTTAATGAGAAGCAGAGGATATGGACCCAAGAGTAGGGCATGTGGGGTACCCAAGGGGTGGTGGTGTCATCGGGAAATGATGTGGGAGGGGCCAGGTCGGTTGAGCGTCGCTTTGATCCATGATCCTTCCTTTCCCCTACTTCTCCTACTAAACCCCCCCTTCCCTTTCCTCCCACTCTCTCACCCTCACTCCTCCTCTTCCTCCTCCAACCCCTTCTTCTCTCCTCCGTAGGAATACAAGTCGCCTTCTTCATCGTATTTCGCTTCGTCTGCTATCGCCATTGTTCTTGCTTTGGTTCTTGCTTTCCTTTCGTATTCTGTTTTGATGAAGTAACCGGCTGCATTGATACATTTCTTGCTTCTTGGGCCGACCCGGAGATTGGAATGGGTGATCACAATACAATTGTTTCGGAATCTGAAGCCAGCGCCAACTCCAGCACCACCACCACCTCGTCGCCGCCGTCCCCGGCCACGGAGACTTCCAAGCCGGAGCCCGCGCGCGGGAGCAAGCGGGCACGCGGCGACGGCAGCAGTCGCCACCCGACCTACCGCGGCGTGCGGATGAGGGCGTGGGGGAAGTGGGTCTCCGAGATCCGCGAGCCGAGGAAGAAGTCCCGCATCTGGCTCGGCACCTTCCCCACGCCCGAGATGGCCGCCCGAGCGCACGATGCCGCGGCGCTCTGCGTCAAGGGCGAGGCCGCGATCCTCAACTTCCCCGAGCTCGCCGCTTCACTCCCACGCCCGGCCTCCTGCGCACCAAGGGACGTGCAGGCGGCGGCGGCCAAGGCCGCCGCCATGAACCCCGGCGGAGCGGCGACGCCGTCTCCGTCGCCTGAGGAGGGGTCAGAGGAGCTCGGCGAGATCGTCGAGCTGCCGCGGCTAGGCGACGAGCTGCTCGACGCGGCTGCGGCGGAGTTCGTATTCCAGGATGACTCGTGGGCGTGCCCAGCGCCGTGGATGGAAGGGGAGATGTTATCGGATCCAGGTTGGGCTGACGGATTTTTACAAACGGGTCTCTTATGGGACTATTAGCGGAGCTCCGTTAGGCTCTTCTTCTCAGCCTTCTATTTTTTGTCTATGGGCTATTTTTTTTTCTCTTTTCTGGTGTGAGTTTTGCTCTTTCTTTTTTCCTTTTTCTCCCATTGGGATCAAATCGGAACAATGTATAGAGTTGTTTGGGAAGAAATGGGAGAGGGAATAATGTAGGATCATATGTGTGAGGTGGACTATAAATCTTTCGTGAGATTTTAATTTTCTTTTCTTTTTTTTCTCTCCAATATAAATGTAACTCGTGGTGTGTTCTTATCCTCTGCAGTTCTCCGTCTGCGACTCAAAATTAATAGCTGAAATTACCTTCATTTTTGCCAAGTTAAGTACAACCCATGAAGGACTGACCAACATTTTTTTTTTTTAATTCCCATTAATTGATATTGGTGAGATGTTGATGTTCTGATCTTTTCCGCTTCTGCCATTCATGTGCTCTACGTGTATAAATAGAACTTTAAATCCCGTCTTCATCTGGCAGATACTGAGCACTTCAATAAAATATATTATTTTTTGTCCTAAATATTTAAGTTATTATTTGATTTGGTATTAAAATTAGAATCAGCTAGTTTAGAAAATTCTTTTTTTTTACAAAATTAATATTATTTATTTTATATCATTATTAAATTAAATTATTATTAAATAATTAAATAATTTTTTGAACTTTAAATTATTATAAGATTAATTTTAATAAAAAATATATTAATTTATAAAAAGTGGTTCACTCATCTTAATTTTTATTATAATCTTGATTTCGAAATAAATAGTGCCTAAAACTATAAAATTTTTATTAGTTTCTAAAATGTAATATTTTCTTGTTTTTATGTCTTTGCACTTATTTGTAAAACCCTAATTTGAAAATTTTCCAATAAGCTTTTGAGAAATTTTCAGATTTATGAAACTCTCTTCTAATTTATAAATTTTCATAAAAAATCCATTTGGAGTGGATCCCATCCAGATGAATTAAGTACGAGAGCCATTATCGTGAATTACAACGGTAAGATAGCAGTAATAGATACTTATCAATTAAATATTATGATAAATATATTTTTTATTTATGTAATTAATTTTGATGATAATATTTAATTTTTAGTTATATATGATAATTTTATTTTAGTTCTACTTATGTCATTAGAAAAAAAAAACAATGATAATATTGTTATATTACTGTCAGTGTCACAGAAGCTATATAACTGTTATAGTAAACAAAATAAGAAAAATCAGTTTAGGTATTTGACTCGCATAGAGGGACTGAATTGAGAATTTTAAATATCAGAGTAAACTATTTAAGAATTTAGAAAACGCTAAGGGAGGTATTAGTAATTTTGTTTTGAGAATGAGACATGATAGACCTACCCATTTGTCTAGATGTGTGTAAGTACGTAACTGCCCTTGATGCCACTTCATCCTTGTCCTTTCTGGCAATGGGTTGAGTGTACGGACAGCTGTGAAAGCTTTTTGGCGCATTGATGCACGTCAGGGGCGCTGTTGGCAAACAACAGCCGTCTCATTTGGCAGCTTTGTCCCCCGAGGAAAAAAATTTGTGAAAAACTGAGGGGGTATTATGGAAGAAGAGGAAGATTTATCGTTTATGGGGGTGAAAAGTGAAAAGCGCACGAGTCATACGAGGGGATTCATGTGGGAACCGCAAAGATTTGGATGGCGACATTTCATTTTGGTCCCTCCTAAATTTGTGCCTATGTTTGCTCCATTCTTTTCTCTCACATTTTCGTACAACGTATTTTTCCACATTCGTACAACATATTTATCTTTTCTTCCACAAAAATCTATGGACCTAAATTTCTGAAAATAATTTGTTTATCTATCGATTGATTTGGGCGGCAAAGGAGGCCAAGATTCGCTCATTTACATGTGAATCTGTTGGCACACCTTACTTAAAAAGAATCATATCCTCGAGTCAAAATCAAATTCGATGTTAATCCCATACTCACGCACTTCGTACTTAAGCGCGGCGAACTAATGCGAACCACCGGTTCGGTAGCGACCTGATCGGAGAACTCGGAATGACTTTGAGTCAAAAAGTAAAAAAAATCTCAAAAAATATTTCACGGGTATTCCTGACTTGGGAAGAACACTTCAGAAAAAAAGAGGATTCGTAGCTCGATCATTGAAAACATTAGATTCAAGATGAGGATCAAATTCAGGATCCAAATTGAGATATTGGAAACTAAAAGTTAAAGCCGAAATGAAGCATAAAAAGAGATAGTCCGATTGAGTTATGAGATTGATGTCATCTTTTCTATAATAACACTTTGATTACATAGCTCACGAACATCGATAATTGAAAAGCTCCCGATGATTCAAATCATGACACAAACTGACCCAACAGATGCAGATCTGAAAAAAATCTCTCCTTCGTCGATCAAACCCTTGTACTCTTTTTAAATTTTTTGTCTCATGGAGAACTAGAAAAAGAAGAAAATCAACTTAAAAAGTTTGTAAAGTGATGTTGATTTAAAAATGATGGCAATAAAATATAAGATATGAAAAATAGAAGATTTAAAAGAGAAAAATGATGAGATATGTGGACCTCTTCAAATCAAATTATGTCTGTCTCGATTGTCAGACATGTTTTCAAATTCTTCTATGTCGAGTTTTGGGTGTTTCGAATTCGAATTAGAGCTTGACTTAAAGTAAAAATCTAAAGTTAAATTCAGACTTATGATTGATTTTGAATACTTATTATATAATATTGAGAGTTGTAATTAAAGTAAAATTCAGACTTAACAAGGATATATAAATATTCTACTAATACATAGAGTTTAGGTGTGGTGTAGTGCTGAGATTGAATTAGAGAGAAATAGAGAGAAGAGAAAGAGCGAGAGTATCAGCTTTCGTGTGTGGGTCTTTCTATTATTTTTCGATGGTTTCTTATAGTGTTCTCTTGCAGATTCTCTCTAAAGATGGAAGCATTGTCAAGTTTTGGTGAAAGAGTTTAGTTGGAATAAGATGATTCGTGAACCTTTTACTACGAATCTCAATAATTGGTATCAGAGCTTAGGAGCAAACAACTAAGATGGTAAAGTCTTTACTCAAGATGAAAAAATTTAACGATAAAATAACTTTTGCCTTATAGTAGAAGAAGATGAAGATGGTTTTATTTGTCAAGGTATGCAAAAGATGTTAAAGGGTAAAAGAAAGAGGCCGGACAAGATAAACAATAAAATTGGGAGGAGATAGATCAGAAAGCATTAAATTTAATTATTCTAAGCCTGAATGATGAACTTTTGTATAATGTCATTGATGAAGAGACAACAGTGAACATTTAAATAAAAGTTGAGAAGTTGTACATATCAAAAAATCTCACAAATAAATTCTACCTAAAACAACAGTTGTATAAATTGCGCATGAGCAAAAGTACAACTATATTATATCACCTGAATACCTTCAATAAAATTATTTATAATTTGTTGAAAGTTGATCTGAAGTTTATAATGTGTTAATTCTCTTGATGTCTCTTTCTATTTTATATGATCATATTTTGACAATAATTTTTTATGGTAAAAAAACTCTCAAGATGGAAGAGATGACAGTTAGTCTTATTTTTAATGAGAAAAGAAGAAACTTTAGTGTTAATATGAAATTTGGTGAAGGATTAATAGCTCATGAAAAAAGAAAATTAAGAAAATATGGAAAATGCAAGTAACGATCCAAATCAAAATTGAAGCTAAAAGTACAATATTATTTGTATAAGAAATATAGTCACATTAGGCGACATTGCTCTGAACATGGGAAGATAGAGTCTTCTAATATGACGACAGCAATAGCGGATGATACTTTTAAGAATAGTGCAGATGAAGATGTTCTTTCAGTATCTGCAGAAATCGACATTTTTGGTAAGTGAATTTTAAATTATAGTAGTTTTTACTATATTTACTTCATGAAAAATTAGTTTACTTCTTATGAGGAGAATAAAAAAAAGATACTATTTAGTTGGGGATAATTCGACTTGTGATATCGCCGGTGTGGGAATAATATAAATTCAGATATTTAAGAGAGCGGTTTGTACTCTTATTGGGGGGAGACATGTCTCCAAGATGCGAAAGAATCTAATTTTACTTAGTGTATTGGATTCAAAAGACTGTAATTATTCGGTGAGAAATAGAGTGAGTCATGCAAGTGACATGCGGTATTGGGATCCTAATAAAAGCAGAGAAGTACGACAATATTTATTGATTAGTAGGGAACACCATTGTGGGTGGAGTTTCGATGGCTACAGTGATGAAGAGGAAACATGATATTCGTAGTGATTTGATGAGAGGTAAATATTTTTCTCAAGTTATTTTTACTATAACAGTAGACAAAAGTCATTCAAAAGGTTTCCAAAAATACAAAACTGTAAGCATGAAGAGCGAATTCGAGATTAGATCGAGCTCATGTCTTGCAATTAGCTAAATAAGCCAATAGCCTAGAGGAAGGGGTTGGATGAGAAATGATGGTTGAAACTTCGTGATGGTAGCACACCCGAGTTCAAACCAAGGTGAAGATTGTTAAATTTGGGGTGTCTTGAACTCGAATTAGAGTTTGAGTTAAAGTAGAAATTCAAATATGAATTTAAACTTATGATTGATTTTGAATATTTATTATGTAATATTAGGAGTTGTAATTAAAGTAAAACTCAATATTCAATAATGACCTATAAATATTCAAGTAATATGTAGGGTTTAGATGTGGTGTAGTGCTGAGGTTTAATTAGAGAGAAATAGAGAGAGAAGAATAAAGAGAATAAAGAGAAGAGAAAAAAAAGAGAATATCGGATCTTATATGTGGGTCTTTCTAGTGATTTTTTGTGGTATCTCTTTATGGTTATTCATAGTATTCTCTTAAAAATTCTCTTTGAAGGTGAAGACGTTGCTGAAATTTGACGAAAAAATCAACTAAAATAAGGTGATTCGTGAAACTTTCATTACAAATCCTAACACTTCTAAACTCCAAAAAAACTAGTCAAACAACCATATAATTGGGATCGATATTCCTACAAAGCAACGCTTTCCATGGATTGCTTCCTCTTTCAAAAAAGTTTTATGTTCAAAAGAGAAATAAGAGACCCACACCCACGATCACGTTCGTGCACTCTCTAAAAAAAAGCTAAACCCTAATTATTGCCATAATTGACGTATTTTCTGTTGGTAAGTACACATGTTCAGAGTTTTTAATTAGGAATTTTAGACAAAATTGAACCATTGATCCTCTTGGTCGATGGATCCTCAAATCACCTGCAAAATCACTACTGATAAGAGAGAATAGTTGGCAGAGCAAGATCAATGACAGTAAAGATTGAGAAGAGAATGATAGTTGCTAGATTTTGAGCTAGACGAGCATTGTGTCCTCCCGCGAAACATGGTACTTCATCCAAGGCTTGATACTTTCTGTGGATCTTGGTTAGGTAGAGTTCTGTTGGGGAGCTACAAGAGTGTCAAACCAAATCCATATAGTGAGTCGAACACCAAACTATCCCAAAAGCTCAAGCTCATAGAATATGGATCTTTTTCACTATATCTATTGGACTCTATCTATCCAATATCCGATGTGGGAATAATTCATCACACGTGACATTATAACAATCTCCCCCTTCAGGTGTGATTTGACCACATCAATTTAACACTCTTAATTAAGAACTCTTTTATTCGACCACTTCCACCGTGTGACTCATGTCCTCGCATCGGCCTCTAGTGTCCGCGCCCTTGCGTTGACTTCTGGCGCCCACACTTGTGGGATCGCCATCCTGACGCGAGCGCATGCGCCCTCTCTTCGGCCTCAAGCCGGCCTCGCGCGAGCGCCCGAGCTCTTGGGCCTGCACTCACGCCCTTGCCGGCCTCGCGCTCACGTTCTCTTGTCGGTCTTTGCCATAAGACTAATATATGACTTAATTCACTCAGCTCTGATATCACTTGTTGGGGAGCCACAAGAGCATCAAACTAAATCCATATAGCGAGCCGGACACCAAATTATCCTAAAAGCTCAAGCTCATGGAATATGGGTCTTTTTCACTATATCTATCGGATTCTATCTATCCAATATCCGATATATGACTAATTCATCACACGTGACATTATAACAGAGTTCAAGGTTCGGTTTTGATTCTTAGTTATGAGTAGAGAAACGAGTAGAGACCCCACAACAACACCCGTTTCGGATTTTCTTTTTTCCGCAGGAGCAGAATGTCAACGAATTCGAAAACTAGTACATTATGTTCGGGGCTGATTTGTAATCGTGCGCATTTTCAAGGGGGTACCCGTAGTTCAATGATGTATCTCTTCACAAACCACGTGATTAAAATTTAATTATCTTGTTATAGTATTGCACAACTAATCCGCTTTTCAACAAACAAAACTTGGCTTCTTCTAATCATGAAAATGGTTGATGAGCAAAAGGTGGCGAGCATCACAATCCACTAAGAATAGGTTTAACACATGGAATCCATGATAACATTCTTTAGTTCTTGTCGTAGTTCAAATTCCAAAATTCTTTGGTTTACACCTTAACCTTATCAAATGAAATCTCGATTATAATAATAGGCATAAGCATCCTCGTTTGATGTGTGATGAGGGTGTTAGAGCATGGCCAGCCATGAATGCAATAAAGAGGAATGGTTGTATTCTTGGTATTGGGAAGAATAAAAGAAGAAAAATGAACCTTGGAGCAATGCTTTGATTAGGGTTTTGAGCTACAATGCTTTCTCCGGGGAGGAGGAAGCATTGATGAAGTACTTCAGAGAAGGGCATTATTCCTTGTATGGAGAACCTTACCACTTGCTATTTTGGTTGAAGCCTAGATTTCATTTATGGTCAGTGAAGTGCCATCATGCGTGCATGGACCACCCATGACCCTGCAATAACTCCATCGGGGGTGATTGCTAGTGAAGGGTAGATTTAAGCACTTCCTCCTGAATGTTTTTTTTATTCATCTTTCAATTCTAAATGATATTTAATATTTGTTGATTGCGTCTCGAATTCCAAGAAATGACCGTCATACATAACCTATTCAAAACAGGATGCGATGTACCGAGTCGTTAAAGACTTTGTTTGTAATGTATCAGAAAATTTCACTTTATTTTTATTTGAATCATTCACTAAGCCAAATCATGTCAATCGTTGTGTCCGCATTCTTGTTTCATTTTTTTTTGTGTTTCTATATTATACTCCCGATCCAATTTAGAATTCGTCCTCAACAGTGTTGTAGGTTGCTTTACTTTTCGATGAAATAAAGGGCAAAGAAAAAACAAAGAAGAGCTCTTGTTGTGTGTCCAACAGGACAGCTCAAAGAAACACATTTCAGCTGTGTATCTTTGTCAAAGTAGGTGGCATTGATACAGCTTTTGGAGTTTGGTTTCCACTATTTATTCTTGATCTATGGCATCACAGATCGGAGGAGATGAGGGACACCTCTGGTCCACGCCCCATCCTCCGTAGTGCTCACATCCCTCCACGTTGAAATTAGTCCAGCCCACATGACGAGAAAGACGAGCCATTTCTGAGGCTGTGGGTGCTTTTTGTTCCCAAGCACCAGGTGGAACAAATGAATGGCAGTAAAATAAGATAGCTTTGTTTCTCTTTTTGTAAGCTCGCTGGTCAATACACTTTTAGGGGACATTGTGCGTGTGCTGCCAAATGGGTCTGGCCCAGTATGGGTCCTTCTTCACATGGCTCAATCACATTGTTAGTCAACTATCTCTCCAACATGATCCCTTCGACCTCTCAAATATTGGTTAATTTGATGGTAGTATATGTTTTTTATATGTAAAATCTAAAACACCTTCCGAATACGGACGAGCTGAAGTCCAATTCGGCTACTTGATACCCATCCGTTTAGAATGGATGGCTAGAGCGAAAGATTATGAAGAAGAAGAATAAGTGGCTATGCAAGAGAAGTGTAAGCGTGTGTTGATGTTTTTTATTATATACTTCTTTTAAAACAACACTCGAGGAGAAAAATAAATGTGTTTTCTTATTTTCACAATATGATTATGTTGTTGGTTTTTTTTTATTTTATCTAATTATGGATAATCTTATTTGAATGATAGGATAACTTTTATGTAGAACTTGAACTTATCTAAAAATTTGAGTTATCTCTAATAATTTTTCTTAAGTTTTTTGCAAAACGCATCCCTAACTATTGCCACTTCACAAATGCTTCTATCTTCAAAGCTGTCGTGAATAAGTTTGCAATTTGATCTTCATTTTTGAAATAAACAAATTTCCCTACCTTAAACGTCACGAGCGATGAAGTGAAAGCAAACTTCAATATATTTATTTTTTTTTTATGAAACATTAGATTCTGTGCAATTGAAATAAATAATTTATTATCATAAAATATCTTTGTTGAACCACTTTGTGAAGCGCATAATTCTTCAAGCATCCTCCTTAGTCGTAGCATTTGACTCAAAGATGTCGACATAGCTATTTTTTTTGTTTTAGTTATTGAAAGAACAACCACATTTTGTTTGTTGGAAGATCAACCAAAAACACTCATGCTGGAAATATACACATTTTGACATACTCTTCTACTCATATTTGTTTGGGCTAAGCCCAATCATTATCTATGAAGCCAACAAGTCTCACTTATTGTTGTGATTTGTAATGAAAAATTTATGAATTATTTTGTTTGTAGATAACACAAAAAATAAGAAGTAATATAAAATAATAATAATAATAATTTTAAAAAATAGCGATATACATGATTTATTGAAAATCGAATTACGTCTATGATAGAAGCGAGAAATCCACTATCAATAGATTTTATAAAAATTTACAAGAAAGACACCTTTTTTTCTCTAATTAAACTCTTCATCAAATATTGACAATGTTTTCACGTTTGGAAAGAATCTTCAAAAAAGCACCAAGTAAAATCACTAAGAAAAATTAGAAAGATCCAAACATAAGAGTCGACACTCTTTTTTATTTTTTTTCTATTTTTTCTATTTCTCTTTAGTTCAATCACAATACCACTCTTCCATTATAATGTATAGGTCTTTGTTGAGTTTAAATCATATTTTGATTATGACTCCTAATAACATAATAGGTATTTAAAATTAGACACAAATCCAAATTTAACTTTAAATTTCTAATCTAACTCAAACTCCAATTCAGATTTGAGATATCCAAACTCAACAACTTATTGCATTGAAGTGTAGAATAAATTATAATTAAGCATACCTCAAATATAGCGTAAACTATGCTTTGTAGCTTGTAAGAAACCTTGGTTTGGTATCTCAATATATCTATTGATAATGCTGGCTCTATGTATAATGGATGGTTGTGTTGTAGTTAGATATCATAGACTTCCAATGACGCTCCTAGTTCAGCATGATATTGTTCTTGGATATTCATAACCTGCGGTTCACCCACCTCTAGAGTTTTATTTTTCTCTGCTCTCTGAGAAAAGACTTCGTTATTGAGCATACGACAATCATCATATTTAGTTCAGTCTCAACTTTAATACTTTGTTAATGTGAAATTAAAAATAACTGTTGTCAGTCGAAAGTCCTACTGTCTACCTGCTAGCCCACCAGCCCATCGAGCCTCACACTTCCAATAATCTTTCTATAGTATGTTAGATTAGCATGTGCTCCTTCCTTATTCTTACTTAGCTTCAATCTAGTCTCAATTGGAGTTTACACTGAATTTGAGTTCTCCATCTTAAACTTCTTCAAAATTTCTTTTGCATGTTTTTTCTTAGAGACAAATATCTTGTTGTCTATTTTCTCTACCTCAATGCTAAGATAATATGACATGAGACTCATGTTTTTCATTTCGAACTTAGAAACCATGGTCTTCTTGAACTCTTCAATCATAGCTAGTTTAGTGCTTGTAAATATGATACCATCAATATATAGAGAAACAAAAAATGCATCTTCTTTCTCCTTCTGCATATAGATGATATGTTCATATGGGCACTTGTGAAACCTATTTTTCTGAAAATAAGAACGGATGTGGGTGCACTAAGCTTGAGACACTTGCTTCAATCCACAGAATACCTTTTTCGACTTGTAAAGTTTACCGTCTGCTCCTTCCTTCATATAGCCAAGAGGTTGTTTAACATAAACCTCTTTTTCAATAATCCCATTTAAGAAATTTGACTTCACATCCGTTTAGTGTGTTTTCCACCATTGTTGAACAACTAATGCAATCAATAGCCTTATCAACTCCATCTTTGCAACTGAAGCAAAGATTTCATGATAGTCGATTCCAAGATTTTATTTGTAGTCTTTGAGATTAATATGGCTTTATAATGATCTATTGAGCCATTATGTTTGGACTTAGTCTTGTACACCCATTTTATGCTAATTGCCTTATGCCTATTGGAAGCTCCATAAGCTCCTAAATTTTTTTTTTCTTGAAGGCTTTGATTTTTTGTGTCCATTGTCTTCCTTCATTTTTCCTTTGTTTACTTCCTCAAACTTGAGGCTATCACATCAACGAAGTAAATATAGTGAACCAATTCACTTTCATTTATGTCATCATAGTCGTTAGCAATAACAAAATCAAATACATAATTGTTATACTACGGAATTATATAAGGATATGGAGAATTTCTTGGAATTGGATTTGAATGTTGAGGAGAACTCACATTTTGAGGAGTAGAGGGTGATAGCAAGAATGAAAAATAATGATATTGGCAAAGACTCATCTAGAGAATTTGGTTAAGATTTATTTAAAGTTGTCACCTCTTCTTCAAAATCAAATGTCATGTCATGTATTTACCTTTCCCTCTTTCACTCTCAAGATTTCAATTTATCAAACCTCACATCTCGACTAGCAATCATCTTTTGAGTCATTAGATTATAGAGTTTGTATGTCTTTATATTTTCTGCATAGTCTATGAAGATACATTTAGCACTCTTATCTTCTAACTTTGTTCTCTTTTACTTTGGAATATGTGCATAAATGATGAAGCCAAAAACTCAAAGATGGCCAACCGTATACTTTCTTCTACTCCATGTCTCTATGGGAGTCTTCTTCATGAAACTTTCTGTCAAACACATATTCAAAAGATAAGCAGCACATGCTATAGTCTTGGTCCAAAAGGCACCGTTTGGTTCATAATCAGGATCAGGATCAGTATCAAGATTAGTGAATCACTTTTGTAAACTAATATTTTTTTATTAAAATTAACGCTTCAATAATTTAAAGTTTGAAAAACTATTTAATTTTTTATAATAATTTAATTTAATAATAGTGTAAAATAAATAATATTAATTTTATAAGAAAAAATAATTTTGAAAAAAAATGATCTCGAGACTAATATCAAACCAACGGGACCAAAAACCTTTGGCAAATCCTTACAGGGAGTGTGCCTTTTGCCATCTCCATGATCGTCCAATTTTGTCACTCCACCATGCTATTTTATTGTGGACTATAGCTTATAGTATTTTGATGTACAATTTCATATTCTCTATAATAATTATTCGAATTCCTTGAAAAATATTCTCCACGGCTATTGGATCGGATAATTTTCATACACTGCCCACTCTGCCTCAAAAGAAAATAAAAGTTTCAAATTTTTCTTTGAAGCAGAGGAAAGACAAGAGTAGATGATAGAGAAATATAACTATTATTAGATGACTTCTCCATATAAAATGAATAATCACGTAACCTTTTATAGGTATATAAAGATAAGAGATATCATAATTCAAGAATTCAAATCTGATTCTTATCTAATCAAATTTTATTAAACTATAAGATAATATCTATTTGAATGACAAATTAATTTTTATCTATAACTTGAGCTTGTTTAAATTATCTAAAAAAATGTGTTGATATTCTTAGAAATTTGAATTTTCTCCAACATAGATCACTTTTTTGCAATCAAACAAGCGGAGTACATCTATAGAAGATGGCAATACATCTTTTGTTTATATGCAATTATCATAGTACTATTCGAGACGAACCTAAATCTTCCAAATCTAACACAAGACGATGAATCCAAATCAGACTCCTGTTATCGAAGCTGACCGAGTACAACCACAAAGAAGCCGTCATTCTCAGGATCCACACGTGCAGGAGACTTGCTGTACAAGTCATGCAATGCTTCCGTGCAATTATAGATCCAGAAAGAAACTTCCCCCAGCGAAGCCGTAGTCCTTCATATCTCCTTCCTCCTTCCATGGGCCACAAAACCCTAAATAAGCCAGCTATGTAAAGTTGTAAACATTCACTTCATTATTATATTATCTCGCAGATTTGGTCAGCAAAGAAGGCATCCAAAAAGGAGGCTTCCAATGAATCCAAATCGAGATCTTTGAACCAAATCTCGGCTCTGTAGCTGTTTCTTCAGATGCTGTGTGGGTGGGTCATGAGCCAGCTAGGGCTTTCGAGTTGGCGCGGTGGACTCTTAATGCACTGTTTCTGGTTGACCCGCCAATCTGGTTCATTGCATTGCGGTGGAGGAGACACTTCCACGAAATCAGTGGCACTACGTGACACAGGGATGATGCTGGCCCTCAGGGCTTCAATGCCCTTGCTTTTTCAACCTTTTGCTCATGAATGCATTTGATGACATTTCCATACGGAGAAAGCCTACCCGGCCACATCGTATACGCGAGGACAACAACGAAAGTACCAATATCTAGTGAATCAGACGGTTTAATAATGAAATCACTCGCATGAACCGGTCGATTTTATTTAAATTGAATTAATTTAATTTATATCTAAAAATAACTTCAAAATTTTTTTTTTTCAATAATTGAAACCAAAATAATCAATACAATAAACAAAAAACTTAACTAATTATATCACTAAAAAATTTTGTACAAAACGAATAATAATGTAATAAAATGGGTTGAATTTATACCCGCCGGTCCGAACGGATTTGACAGAACCGGATGCTTTTTTGGTTCAGCATCCGGTTCGGTTTTGAAAAACACACGCTTCCATTCGTCAGCATGAATTTCTACTGCCTTTTGACTCACAGACTAGGACAAATATGTGTCCCAAGTCTTCGCATGTTAATGGCAGATCCAATCATAGTATTCTTAGCCAACAAAAAAAATATGGCGAGAATGTGTTAGGCAATGAGTTATCCAATGTTGAGGAGGTTAGACATATGGCTAATATAAGCTAATCTAGGGTTTTCGATAATTGCAACAGAGTGAAGATCTTATTATTCTTCCTTTAAACAAGAATTAAGAAGTTAATTAAAATCTAGGGTCATCCAATGTTATATCCATATTGTCAGGCAAAGGCTTGTTGAATCTGGGTTAAAATATGAGGTCAATCTAAAGATAGACTAGGATTTTCCCTGATTGCAAATAAGTGAATCACATTCTTCATTTATCTTTGTCTAGATGCTAATCTTTGATCGTAAGCATAATTTTAACCATTTATACTGTAAAAATGTGACAATCTGAAGATGAGAGTGCATCTTTACATAGGATGAGGGAGAATTAACTGTGAAATTCTTGTACTAGGGGCTGGATCTTAATTAATATAAACTAAAGGACAAGCCCCTTGTCTCAAAGGCGAAAAAAAAAAACCCCTCAATAATAACAAAATAAATGGAACATACGGAGTAAGTTTAGATGAATTATTGACAAAAAAAAAAAAAAAAAAATCCTCCGCCGTTAGCAGTAAAATCCATGCACCAAAATTTTACAGCAGTCACTCACCAGTCCCATTCCACTACAAAACCCTAAAACCCAAACCTACCAAGAACAATACCTCATTTGTTTTTTTAAATTTTAAATAAATATATTCTATTTACAAACAACTTCTAGAATTTAGATATTTATTTATAATATATTTTTTAATTTTGTAGCATATAATCTTTCATCGAATTTTAATCAAGTTTTCAGTTAAAAATTTTCCTTTTCTCTTTAATTCAATTTTATGTAAACCCTCATTTTTTTATTTATATTATAATTTTGTTATAATTTATAGAAAAGTTTGATTTCTTAAATATTTATAAAAAAACTCATATTTTTATTACAAAATTGTAAAAAAGTACTCGTTTTATTGAAACTCTGCAGAAATGCAAACAAATTTTATGAAAAATTGTTGTGTAAATAAAATATACGTAAAAATCCTCTTTTTTATTTTTCACGTAGGGCAGGGCGGAAACAGCGTCTACTACAGAGTGAAAGCCTGGCGGTGAGGCGGGGGACCGCCCAATTACAGATCCTGAAAGCGACTGTCGGCATCGCCGCGTCCTCACACGTGTTCCTCCCGAAAGTGGATTTGCCGCCACCAAAAAGGCCTCGTGTGGACGTGGACCGCCGGAAAAATATCACCGGGCCCCACGTAAGCTTTTCATCCCGCCACCTTTTCAAGATTTGCGGCTGTGAAGAAAACCATGTCGTCGGGGACCGCGGCGGTTTGGGACCAGAATCTACTTCGTATTTGAAACATGTTACTTTCGAGCTGCAGCTCACTTTGTCTTTTGACTTGAAACTGAACGTGTCGAATTCCATCCCCATCCTGCCTGGCATGGCAAAATAAAACCTTTTTTTCAAAGACTTTTTTCATAATTTCCTCTGAAATTTAAGCTGCTGATTAATTTGATATTATATCAAATTTGTCGATGTCGCCCTCATCGATGAAATCTGGCAGTGGCATTGTCATTAGGATTAGGAATAATCTTGTAGGCCTACAGTATTTCGAGAGTAACTCAGAATGAATTGCAATGATCGTATTTATCTGCTGTCTGTCTTATCCGTGAGGTTCTTGCTCGGCAAAGAATAATCTAAGGATAGTACAAATTTTTTCCGAAAGGATTTTTTCTTAAAAAAAAGGAAAAATCGCACTGTGTTGTGATAAGCATTGAGGAACATTCTACGTAGAC
Organism: Trichopus zeylanicus subsp. travancoricus; assembly: GCA_005019695.1. NCBI lineage: Eukaryota > Viridiplantae > Streptophyta > Magnoliopsida > Dioscoreales > Dioscoreaceae > Trichopus > Trichopus zeylanicus. The sequence goes on along the minus strand of RXID01014475.1, from coordinate 167,433 downwards.
ATCAAAGGGCTCCCCAAAGAAGTTTCCTGCATGATAATCCAATGCTCGAAGTCTTGAAAGCCATCTACGTCAGGGTAGATGTTCAGTCTCTAGTCGTGAAAGAGGCCTCTTACGTGAGGCTTTTAGGGTTCAACGTCCTAGTTATTAGATTTATTAGCTTCTCTAAGCCAATGATTGATGCTAACAAAGGTCACTTCCCATGCATTATAATAATGCATTATTGAGTCTTTGGATACTGTCAATCACTGTACACTGTGAAGTAAAGCATAATTCGATAGGTTGTCGATTTTGACAGCGATCGTTGCCGACTAGATGGTCCAGTGACAATCTACAAGAGAAATAATGCGCCATATAGTAAAGCAAATTTCTGTCTTTTGATACCCTCTTTGAACAATCTTACAATGAATAAGCAATTAAGAACCACAAGGATGAATTGTTTAACATGATTGAAGGAGATTGGGAAAAGAAAGAGGGATGAAAGACTTCAACTGTGACATAATGTGCCATTTCAATCGCTCAAGATGCTTGCAAACTATACAAGTAGCGTTGTCGAGGATTATATATAGATGCTTATTGCAAGCAGACAATTTTTAATGAAGATGATAACAACAGATGTTTCGCTGCTTTTTGGACGATTAATACAGACATCTCAATCAAGTTACCTACCAATGGATTAGATTACGGATCGAAAGCTATAAAAGCTATAAAAGCTATAAAGAATGAGAGGTCATGGACATGGACACGTCAGTATTGCTCTTCGTAACAAATCAATGATCATAGCCTCACATAATAGAATGGAATCGACGAAAAGAGATTCTAAGGAACAAATTAGGTACATAATCTTATCAGTTTTTCGCATTAGCGATGCTTGTTTACAGAATAATCTCAAGTTACAGGGTAGATTTCTTTGAAAAACAAAAGATTCTCCTCTTCAAGTTGCTCATTTCTAGCAAATGGCATCATCATAAGTACAAATTTTCACAGAAGTTATTTCTGAATAATGAATGTGAATTAAGGACCACATCCCAACTTGTAACTAATGTTTTCTGAAGAACTAATAGTGTGCTGAACTTTACACTTGGAGAATGTGATCGAATAGAAAAGGACTCCTGAGATTTAAGGATTTGTAGTGTAAAGGAAAGAATGAGATCAAGATCTAAAATCTCTTGTCGGCAAAAAAAATAAGGAAAAGGAAGAAAGATTCATCAAACAATTAAACTCCATTTCTTCTTTGCAGCAATGTTGAAAATTTTGATGAAAGAGACAAACAGCATTCTTTTCTTCCAAGCAACCATTTAATTACAGTTTTTCCGTGGGTTGTGTGATTTGTTTGCTTGCATCTACCATTCAAATTTGGAGGGTGTAGTAATCTTAGCTCCACTTGATTATGCTTAATTTTACTAATTAATTAAAATGCCTCCGCACTAGGTGCTCCAGAGAAATGATTCTTTATTTGGAATACAAAATTTTCACTAGAAATCAGTCAAGTTATATATCTTTAAGCTTTTGGAAGATTTCTTGAAAGCAAACAAAAATAATATCAAAAACACGATAAGATCCATATCAACTGCTAAAAGAAGAAACCAGTAATTAAAGTTTCGTGGATGTAAATGGAAGTTATAGATTATACCAACTTCCAAAATAAGTAATAAACAATCATACTCAAGCTTAATTAAGGACTAATAGTTTATTAATGAGCATACCTGATACGACAAAGATTCCTTGAATAAGTTAGTAAAGGTTATTTTATCAATGGTGGATAGTGTTTAATGTTTAGTACAAGCCTTTCCGTAATTGTATTTATTTTAGGAGATTAAATGAATACAATATTCATTCCAAGAAGGATAATAGTGGTGGTTGGGTGACGATCTTATTTGTTTACTCAATAGCATGTCCTTGTTATATCAGTTTGCTGAATCATTGAAGGACCCAATCCGCTACTATTTTGAGACATTGTTCTCCAATTTGATCCCATATCTAGAAATATAGAATCCAAAAGATGTCTAATAAGATAATACACGATACTTTCGGATTGAGAATCAGTAGGGTTCATTGAACACAGTATTGTTACCACATGGAGATGAGGGATTGATAATTAGGGTTTCTGCGTTCACGGTTCTCCCAATGTATCATTATAGTGTGATTATATATCTCATTGATCCCTACTTAAAAATGAACCTTCACCAAGAGAATCGTATCATTTGCGATTTGATAGCATGATAAAAAATACATATTGTTTTGATTAATCTAGAGGTTAATGTCTGAAGGAAAATATCATAAAATTAAAAAAAACATCAACATTCTAGCAATGAACACTATGTTTGGCAAGCTTTCTTCATCAGTCATTAAAAAAAGGGACCTACTGTTGACATCTTGATTAAAACATTCCCATTACTTGCATGCATGATCAGAGGTGCTTGGAGCAATTTTCTTTTTTTGTGAAAATAAAATTCAACCTATTTCATCATTAGCATGAACTCCTATTGGTATCGATCAGAATAAACAATGAGAGGAATATGATCACCAAATCACGAGCGAAAACGACCCACAGATCCTTCTAAATAAGAGATTTAGCTGTTAATTAGAGCATATGTTACCCAAGTGGGCTTATGCCTTTAGCTGTTAATTAGAGCATATGCTACCCAAGTGGGCTTATACCTTGGCACTGCTATATATTAAAGAACTTCTTGTGCTATCAATCGACAATGATGTCCAATTCAGAGCTATAAAGATAATGTTAACCAACAAATATGAAGCTATGAAGTAAAACACAGGTGCTGACATAATTCTAGGGTTCAGATTTCTCTGAATCTTATCTCGAAATCGATTGATTAGTGACCCTTTTTTTTCCATCTAATCACATCAAACCCATGCTTCAAGCAAGGACTTATTAAACATTAAAATGCTCAACATTGTTGGCTTAGTGATCTGTAACCATGTTTTTCATTTTATTTGACTGATACAATCATTGACAATGTACGAAGGATTTGGAATTTTAGAAATTCTAGTTGAATATGAGGTTAGAAAGAAGGGATCCTGTTTTCTCATGCATACAGGACCACTTGTACCACCGAGACTTTTGGCCATTAATTTCAACAAAAGAAGCTAAAATTTTTGGCTATATATTTAAAATGTGGGCTCTCACAAGGTCATGGCACCATCATATCTGATCACCAAGGTTTTAATGGACGACCTAAACCCAAAATTAATTTCAATTTCGGCTAATGCCGAGCCAAATAAGGGCCGAACTTCAGTTTCGATTGACTATCCGTATGTTGCGCTACTGAAACCAGCCAAAATGTCGCGCAAAAATATTTAAATTCTCAATTCCTCGAATCCCTAAAGCCAAACCGTGATTCTATAAATCTTGGTTATAGTTACCAAGGTTAAGCTGTGGGGACGGCGACAGTGACGGCGCCGTTGATGTTTACGTGGCAAGCCACGACATGTCGCCGTGTCCCCCGCGCGGGGCCGACACAACGGTCAACCAATAGTACCGCCCAAACAGTACGGCGCCTGCCGGTTTCCACGCCAACACTTAGCCCATTTCCCGCTCAAATTGTTCCTGTTGTTTCCTTTTCGCATTCAACCCCCAATAAATAGCTTCTTGTTTTCAGTTTTTTAAATCTTTTTCTCGCCAACCTTTTACTTAATAGCCCCTCGAATTATGCAGTGCTGCATGTACGTGATATTTCAAGCATGATTGGATCCATTCATTCATTTGATGGAGCCATGCATACATCCATGATCCAACACCGATAGCGCAATCATGTAATGCATGTGGCGGAGTAGGCACATGAATTGGCGGGTTAGCTCAACCACCTACCTCCGCCAAGCATTTAACTCCAAGGAACTAGGTAGCAGAGAGCACTTGACGTCGACAGCGAAGTTACGGTAACAGTGATGTACAGGGAAGGAGCACTACATGACTGATTGGTTTGATGTTTGATACTGTATATTAAAATTAAATTAAAATATATTAGATAAAATAATATAATGTTTAGAAAATAATATAACTTTTAAAAAATTGATATGATTTATTTTATATTTTTTAATTAAAATAAATATACGATAAGAACATATTTTTTAGTTTTTTAATTAAAATATAGAAAAAATTATTTTAGACTCTATATAAGACCTATCTTTGTAAGTATTTTGTATAAAAAAATGAATGAAATAGTACTTATTTACATAATGTTTCTTTTACTCCTTCCTCTAACAAAATAGTATCATAATTCTTGATAATTAACGTCGTAAGTTTGCAACTAGTCAATATCGACAAAGAAGGAGATGATAGTTAATAGCTATCCGATTTCAAAACTCACCAACAACAACTGTGACCATTAGGTGATACAAATGAGGACGTTGCTCGAGTTATAAGAACTCTTTGAAGTCATTGATAAAGACTTTACGGTGCCTCAAGATGAAGCATATTTGCCTTAGACACAATGAGAATCCCTACGAGATTCTCAAAAGAAGCACAATAAGACGCTTACCCTTCTCTATGTCGTTCTTGATATAGGAGATCTTGAAAGAGTTGCTAGTGCTACAAATGGAAAAAAAGTATAGAAGAATCTTCAAAATTCTCACAAAGGAGCCAAAAAGATAAAAAAGATTAGGTTACAACCCCAAAGAGGTGAGTTCGAAGCCCTTACAATGAATGAGTCCGAATTAGTTTTAAATTATTTCACAAGAGTTTAGTTACTGTAAACCAAATGAACAGGAATGGTAAAAAGATTAATAATATATGGGTGGTGGAGAAAATTCTCCGATCACTCATTTCAAAATTTGATTATATTGCTATAACTATTGAAGAGTCCAAAAACTTGGACAAAATGATAATTAATGAACTTACGATTTTCTTGCAAGTTCATAAACAAAGGATCCTCAAAAAGATAGAAGACTTATTGGAGCAAGTTGTTTAAGTAAAGCTAGCATTGAAGGAAAAGTAAGGAGATATAAGTTGGAAGTAGTCTCAAGGAGGTCGAGGAACCGGTCGTGGCCATAGTCGTAGTCGTGGTTGAGGACAAGAACAAGGAGAAAGAGGCGAATGACCATCAGCAAATACAAAAGAAAGAACTTAAAATCAAATAAGAGGTTGTGGAAGAGGAAGAGGTCAATTTTAGCTTTGGTATGACAAATACGAAGTCCAATAGTTGTAGTAAATATGATCATTTTGCTTCTGAATATTGAAAAATATAAATATTAATGTTGAAGAAAGTGCCAAGTATACTAAAGAAAGACAGGTTGAAGGAACTATTCTTTTACTTGTCTACAAAAGAGATGATGGAGAATGCATAATTTCTAGATATTAGTGCAAGCAATTATATGTATGGCAAAAAGAGCTTGTTCATGAATTTTGATGAATTGGTGAGTGAAAATATTACCTTTGGTGATTTTTCGAAAATTGTCGTTAAAGACAAAGGTAGCATCTCTATTATCTTGAAAAATGGCAAGTATTAATTAATATCCAATATTTATTATGTTTTAAATATGAAAATAATATCCTAACTTAGGGACAACTATTGGAGAAGGAATATTATATTATTATGAAGGATAGCTTTTATATGAGGTAAAGGGAGAATGATAGTAAAGGTAGAGATGACAAATAATCAAATATTCATATTTAATATTCAAAGTGATATTTTGAAGTGTTTGAACTCTTCTTATTTTAGAGATTTTTCTTAACTATGACATCTTCGATATGGGCATCTTAATTTTGAAGGACTAAAACTATTAGCAAGACTCTATATGGTGAATGGATTAACTTTTATTAATCATCAACATCAACTTTGTGAAGGATGTATAATTGACAAATAATTTCAAAGGAGCTTTTCAAAGGAAGCTTTTCAAAGGAGGCAATTCAAAGGACATTAATATCATTAAAACTTGTGTACACAGATGTGTGTGGATCCATTCTTCCTACTTCACTTGGCAAGAATAGGTACTTTATTATATTTATTGATAATTTTTCTTGGAAAACTTGAGTGTATTTTTTGAAGAATAAGTTTGAGGTGTTCGATGCATTTAAGAGATTCAAGGTGCATGTTGAAAAGCAGAGTGGTCACAAAATCAAAGCTATGAGATCTGATAGAGGTAGAAAATTTACCTCTAAAAGTTTTAAAGCTTATTGTGATGATCATGATATTTGTCATTCCTTAACAGTTTCATACTCTTCACAATAAAATGGTGTTGTTAAGAAAAAGAATTGAACCATACGCAATATGGTAGAAACATGCGCAAGAGTAAAGAAATGCCCAAAATTTTTTGGGCTGAAGCTATTGAATGCACCGTATACTTATTAAACCGATGTCCTACTCGAAGTGTCCAGAACATGAATCCTCTTAAAGCTTGGAGTAGACAAAAGTCAAATATCTCTTATTTGAGACTTTGAAAGTATTGTTTATGCTTATGTATCTAAATAAAAAAGAAATAAGCTTGATGATAGGAGCACAAAGCTTATTTTTATTAACTATGATGAAAGGTCCAAGAGTTATAATCTATATGACCCAATTCAAAGAAAGGTAATCATTAATCGAGATATTTAATTTGATGAAGAGGGTGCTTAAAATTGGCAAAATTTTCAATAGTGGAAGAATTCAGTGACTTTGATAGAAGAGCAAAATGAAGATTCTTAGGTATCTACTACTCCAACTCCTCAGTCATTTACTTTTTGTGATTTTTCGTCTTCATCAAGCTCCCAACCATTATCAACATTCTCATCAACTATATCTTTTAATGCAACTCTAAGTCCAAGACCACAAAAGATGAGAAGACTAGATGAATTATATGAGGTAATAAAGAATCAAAACAATTTTGCTCTCTTTTATCTTTTGCGAATTGTGAATGTGTAGATGTAAAAGAAGCTATGTAAAATAAAAATTGGAAGCAAGTTATTGAGAAAAATGACACTTGGGAGTTGACTGTTCTTTCAAAATATTAGAAGATGGGTATTCAAAGCAAAGAAGAATGCTTAAGGCACTGTGGAGAAGTTCAAGGCGAGATTAGTAGCAAAAGGTTATAGTCAAAAGCATGAGATAATTATGATGAAGTATTTGCTCCAGTGGCTTGATTTGAAATTATTAGATTAATTATCTCTTTTGCAGTTCAACAAGAATGATAAATCTTTCAAATAGATGTCAAGTCGATCTTCCTAAATAACTATTTTGAGGAAGAGGTGTACATCCAATAACCTCCAAGCTACAACAAAAAAGGGCATGAAGAAAAGGTGTTAAAATTGAAGAAAGTCTTGTATGGCTTGAAACAAACACTAAGGCTTTGGAATAGTAGAATTATTCTTTTTTCAAAGAATATGGGTATATCCAATACTCACATGAACACTCTCTATAAAAAGAAAAGTAACTAAGGAGATATTGTTTGTTTGTTTATATGTAGATGACTTGATCTTCACTGTTGAGTTTGGATGTTTTAAACTTGGATTGAAATTTGAGTTAAAATAGGAACACAAAGTTGAATTTGAACTTATAATTGATTTTAAATATTTATTATGTAATATTAGAAATTATAATTAGAGTAAAAGTTAGATTCAATCAATACCTATAAATATTCTACTAATATATAGGGTCTAAGTGTGATGTAGTACTGAGATTGAACTAAAGAGAGATAGAGAAAAAGGAATAGAGAGAATAAAGAGAAGAGAAAAAGAGAGAGAGTGTTGATCATTGTGTATGAATTTTTATAGTGTTTTTCGTGGTATTCTTTTAAAAATTTCTCTGAAAGTAAAGGCATTATCGAGACTTAGCAAAAGAATTTAGTTGAGTAAGAAAGAGTAGAGTCTCTCTTATAGACTCTGACAAAGTCTTTGAATAGTGAATCTCTCGTTCTCCCTCGTGAACATAATCCTATTTTAGTGAATCATATATATCGCTATATTTTTTTTGTTATTTTATTTTATCTTATATTAGTTCTCATTTCTTATATTATTTGAAAACAAAGTGATTTGTGAATCTTTCACTATAAATTCCAATACTTCACCAACACTAATCCTCTTATGTTTAAGAAATTCAAACAAGCCATAATACGAGACTTTTAGATAACGGATATAGGATTAATGTCCTTTTTTTTGGCATTAAGGTGAGTCAAAGTAATGAAGGCATCTTCATATCTTAAGAAGCTTATGTAAAGGAGGTCCTAAAAAAATTTAGTTTGGAGGATTGTAAACTAATTGACACACTAGTTGATGAAAGTACAAAGCTCTCCAAACTTGATAAAGGACAATATATTGATAATACCTTCTTCAAAAGTGTTATTAGAAACTGAAAATACTTAACTTATAAAAGACTCAACATTATTTATAGTGTCATACTGATTAGTTGCTACATGCAGAACCCAAGATCCCTCTCTCGAAAGCTGCTAAGAGGAATTTTACTTCATCAAAAGTACACTTAGTCATGATATATTCTATTTACATTCTAATAATTTTCAATTACTTGACTATTCTGATATTGATTGGGGAGGTGATGTGGATAATAGAAAGAGCACCACTAGTTTTATTTTCTTTATGGAAAATTCAGCTTTCACATGGTCTTCAAACAAGCAACTGATTGTTACTCTTTCAACTTGTGAAGCTGAGTACGTGATAGCATTTTTATGTGTGTGTTATGCAATTTGGCTCAAATATTTACTCAAGCAGATTCATCTTCCTCAAAATAAATCAACCAAGATTTATGCTAGCAACAAATATGTTATTACATTAGCAAAGAATCCAATATATCATGAAAGAAATAAGTACATCGACACCCGATATAATTTCATTCGGGATCTTGTGAAAAAGACAGAGATCAAGTTACTCCATGTAAAATTTCTTGATCAAGTTGTTGATCTCTTTTCTAAACCTCTCAAAGTGAATCTCTTCTACAAATTCAAATCATTACTTGGAATAGTTGATGAAAATGATTTTAGTTTAAGAGAAAGTTTATTGGAATTAAATCAAAATATGTTATATGAAGTGATGTGATGTTTGGAAAGTAATGCGACTCTTGGGAAGTGGTGTGATTTATTTCGTATTTCTAGATTAATATGAACGTACCTACGGAGGGACATATTTTTTGATTTTTTTATGCATGTAATTAGGGTATAGGAAATATTATTTTAGACTACATAAAAGATCTATATTTATAAGTATTTTATACAAGAAAAAATGAATAAAATTGTGATTTCTCGAAAAGTTTGTCTTCTACTTTTTTTCTTCAACACTATATTGGGTCAGACAGCTCCTAAAAAATTTACTGGCAATGATATGCCACAGTTTAACGTTTGTGGTCCAATCCAATTTCCATTTTTTTCGGATTTTCTTTTGCATATATTTGTGAAATTGATTGTATAACCCTGAAAATACAGAATGACATTATTTATATATGTACAGCTACGAAAATACAGTCAAGATCTATGCCAAGGCCCCAAGCCCAAAAAACAACAAATACATATGAGCGACTGGGCCCGGCCCAAAGCAAGCCCGGTCATTCTCATTCCAACCTGGCCAATGCATGATTCACTAAAATTAATAGAAAAAGAAATATATAGGGTACAGAAAATTAGCTGCTAAACAACTCATAGAATATCAATTGTGAGTCTGTGACAACCAGCTGAACTCGAACAAGGGTTTAACTCACATGTACTCTTTTAACTAAGACGTACTCTGACTAGTAAATGATATAGTAAATGCAGATAAAGAAAAGGAGCAGCAATGAGAAATCATGTCGATCTTTAGGATATATAATTCAAAGAAACATAATGGACTCAGCCATGAGCAAGAATAAAGCCTAGGAGAGAAATATCTTCTTCTCCAGGAACCCAGATTGAGACGTCTTCCTCCTTAGGCTCACATTAGCCCTGAGAAACATCTTTTTACTGCTGCATTCACATCAGGAGACTGGTACTGGTTCCAAGTCAAGATTTATGTTTCCTTCTATTGACCAGCACCTTTATATGAACGATCCAGTCAAATCATCGATTTCAATTTTCATTTGGTACAAGAAGAGAGTTTTCAGAGGCTCTCATTCAGAAGATTCTTTGAATAATAATGTGGCCAATTGTTGAACTCATATCAGGATTGCAGGTTACCGAAACTTCATGAATATTTTCTTATTTAGGAAGATTGTTGTTCTACACAGATAGATTTACAGGATCCATCTGCATGATTGCTGGACCGTAATCACCAAAATCCACAATATCAGCATCATAAGTTGTAAGCATGAAAAGAAGAGAATCAGAAATAGCAGCTAAATCCTACTGCTTGCCATCATTGTCTAATGTGACTCAATTTGGTCAAATTATTAGTCTGAATCAAGAGTGATATTGAAATCTAGGACATCAGCTCATGACTATGGAGAAAATGTAGAAAGGGAAATATGTTGAATCCTGAAGACAGACTTGATATTGGAACTGTTCTGAGTGAGGATGATCTAAGACCACAGCCCCTTTGCCGACGCATGAATACATGTCTGATGCTAGAAAGAATACAGTTTGGAGTTTTTTCTTGATAGACATTCCATTGTAGCAGCAACTCTGTGACCATCCATCTTCTCTACGGAACATAATGGAATGGAGCAATGATCCCTAGATGCAAGACATTTTATAGCGACTAGTGACATCGGCATTGCATGGTATACATAAAAATAGAGAAATCACAAAAACTTTTGCAGAACAAAAACGAAAAACTAAGTTCTGTATTCGCAAGTCCAACAAGATATTGAACTTTAATTAATGTTCAAGGAACTATATAATCTTGCAGAAAATTGATAAAATGTTTAATGCCTTTCATTCTGTTCCTTGTCATCATCAAAATGGATGCATCTCAATACCTTGAAACTCCCACTGGGTTTTTATCAATTCTGAGATGGCTACCAATTCATTAACTTTTTTCCTTAACAGGAAATTGTCAGTCCAGAAGACAACACGCTCAGAATTAGCGAAAAAATTATTTTTTGAGGACGTGTGTCACGAAAAGGTCATTACTTTTATAAAAAAAAATCAGATAAAGCAAATTGTTGAGTTACAAAATCAACAGGCTCATGTTTACCACAAGTTATGCAATTTCTGAGAACAAAGCAATAACAATGGTTGATGTTGCTGATTCTCTTGTGTAGACCTCTCTTTGGAGTCGCAAACATACAACCCAAGCATTCATTCATCTTTGCAATCAAAGATGAAACCAGCACTCTTCGACTTAAAATGAAATTCTTTATCTGCTGTCCCTTGGAAAAAACCAAACCTTGTTATATTGATTAAACCTGGTTCATTTGTTTCTCCTACAAAGAGTAACCACTATACAAGTGCCTTCAGTGGATTTCCTTCTTTACAATACTTGATTTTTTGTTTTCTAGAGGTGGCAAAAGTGCCTTGCAAACATAGTACCTTATCTGGAAGGTAGCCTTTTCTTCATATTAAAGCAAAATGCTTTCAGCAAATTCAAGCATCACCCAGATCAATCATTTCTGTCTTGAGTTCAAAATTTTCTTCTATACTTGCTTTTTCTTCATTAGAGTTGTCTGCTTTCATGAAAAAAAAAAAACATCCAACTCAACCAAATGCACCTTCAGCCAAGACAATCATCCAAAGCATATATAAAATTCTGGCATCTCACTGGTAAAGTAGGCTGAAACCAGAATGTTGCAAATACTTTGCTAAAGTTTACTTCAACCTTTCAAAGCCAATTTATGTGCCTCTGAAAATGGAAATGGACTTTCATGTTGAACCTCCTTGTTTTCTGATTTTGGTTGTGTTTTGAGCTAATTCTGTGAAAACAGGAAAAAAAAGTTTTGGACTTAGATGTAAAACTCACTAATTTGAGGGGTTGTTTTTAAAACTCACTAATTAGCCTGATTCTTCTTTTCTTTTGGCTTTGTTTTGGTGGTGAAAACAAAGAAAAATTAGGATTTATTAGAAAATGAATCAACGACGAGTTTTTTGCCAAAAAATTCATAAGGATTTGGGAAGAGAAGACTAGGATTACGTTTAGGTAATTTAATACTCCTCTTTTCTTGTCAAGATGGTATTTAACATTAGTTTTTCATTATCTTTCTTCTCATCATTTAAAACGTGAATTTTCTTTTTTCCATCATCTTTAGAATTTAATTAACATCCAATTATTCATGAATCGAATTAGAGTTTGATAAAATAATTTTGGTGTATGATAAACATATGGTATATTAAGTTAGTATAGAATTTTTCATGTAGCTTGACTTGAGATTGTTGATTTTTATTAGGGATATGTATTTATTATTAAGTGTTAACGACTCTTTAAAATTTATTATGGTTATGATTTAAGAGTTCAATCCGTTTTATCTTATTAATTCTAATACTTGAGAGATAAAACTTCATCATAAATTAATATTTTGATATGTGAATAGACTTTACTTAAGTTTGGTTCAATACTCAAACATGATTAGATTAAGGCTAATGTAAGTTATTAAATTTGAAATTGAGTTACTTTATTTAGAAGCATGTTTGAGCAATTATGGATTATAATTAGGATTTTATTTAGTAATTTAGGTTCGGGTGAGTCTTAAAACTCTTATTTGCGATCTATCTTGTATGCTTCTTGTTAGAGAAGAAAATGAGAGACTTCCGTTAGTATTAAGTGATATTTTAATATGCTAAAATAATTTATTTTCTTAAATTATTATGTTTTAATGCGTCTAATTCACTTAAAATAAATATTCATTTGATTGATATAATGTGATATTATATCGTGATTTAAGAAATGCATGTGACTTCATGATTTGGGATCAATAAAATCATACATATGATATATATATATATATATATATATATATATATAATTAATAAGTTTTGTCATATATTCATGTGGAAATATATTTTATTTCAAAAAATTATGCATGTATTTTTTTAATTATGATATTTCCTGTGTTAGTGATTTATGATTTACCTTATTCTATTAGATTTGATTATGTTGTCTCCATCATGATTCGTTTTGTGATCCTACTATTAGAGGTTAAATAATAGGCATGTCAATATACATGTGATTGCGAGAAATCGATTTTTCTGTTACCCAGGGACATCAAAGTAGTGGTATATTTGTGTTGTGATCTTTTTTGAGATATTGTGTATTGGTGAAAAAATTACTGGATTTAAGTGTGGCGATGTGCCTGTGACTCGGGATACTTATTATGTACCCAATTTTGTAAACAAAATACCAATTGTTATTTATTTGTATATTATTATTATAATTATTTTTCTTCTCCAAAAAAGAATTTTTATGTTGAGGACATACAAGTTTATTATTTGATTTTGAACATAACATCAAAAAAAATAAACTTTAAAATTGTATCTCATATTAAATTATCGAGTTAACATGGGATCGCTCATTCTTTTGTAAGTTCTGATCCTAAAGACTAATTCAAGAAAAAGAATGTGTGACATTTTACAAAATTATTTCTTATTAGAACAAAAATTATTTAGGATATTATTTGTTAATTATTTGAGTTCTAAAGTTTAGTTACGAATTACATTATTTGATTATTTAAATTCTTGTGACTTGATTACATCATTAACTTATAATTTCATTGCACTTGATTTTAGGTGTGCTTTTTATTAATTTATTATATTATATTATATATTAATAGTATATGCTAAGACTGTTGTTATATATTATAGAATTATTAAAAAATTATATGCTTTATAATTATATAAGATGAGTCTTATATACTTGCTATATAGACAAGTAGGTATATAATATCCGCTACGTCTCAATTTTGGAGAGTGATAAATTCTCTGCTCCAATCCATGCCAAAGTAACACTAGATCACACAATCTATAGCATTATATCCCAGGAAAATGACCTATATAGACTGAAAATCCAATAAAAAAATTAAAAGAATTTTTCTCTATAATATTTATTATCTAGAATCTCTGTCGACAAACATAAAAAAAAAAAAAATCAAACTATCCAATTAAGCAAAAAAAAAAAATTATGTGTACCAAAAGGATCCCACTCTCAAATTTGGCATGTTGCAGTGCTTCTAAACATCTCAGTTACTGAGTTCAAACTTCAAACACCCTTTAGCACTCTGGGACTGCAACATATTTACATCTAATGTTACATATGTAATTCAACACAAAATAAAAACAAATCTTCCTACAGACAACCATGCAAAAGTAACTTAGAAAATGTACCACATGCATCACGTTTTAGAGGTATAAAACTGGGTTTTCTATGACAGGTTCAATCTCCCAAGTTACAAGCTACATGAATGGAGATATCCACACAGGTCATCACTGTGAGAATACAATCATAAAGATGCAATTGAAAAAAAAATTATTACAAAATAAGAATAAGGATAATAAAGAAATTATATTTAAAAATTTCAGGCATGATTTTGTTCGAGATCAGAATCAGAATCAAGACTAGTGAATCACTTTTGTAAATTAATATTTTTTTATCAAAATTAATGCTTCAATAATTTAAAACTCAAAAAACTATTTAATTTTTTATAATAATTTAATTTAATAATAATGTAAAATAAGTAATATTAATTTTACAAGAAAAAAATTTTAAAATGAACTGATCCTGATCCTAATCCTAAACCAGGGTCCAAATATCTCTAAATTCCACTATCATTTTGTTGAGTATTAAAGATATTTGAGTCCCCCTTAAATCTTTGAAAATGTGAAATGGACAAGTAGGATACAAGAAATCGTATCCTTGTTCTCTTGAAAACCTTCACAACCATAAACTAGAGGCAAACGGGAGGTGATGAAAGTGTGTCGAGGCCTGATGGATCAAGTGGTGAAAACACAATCATCCATGATGACAGATGGAAACATCATACCACTCCTCTCAAAATGGCTTTAAATCAGTTCATGAAACCACATACCACAGAAGCCATGACTTACACTTCATTCCTGAAGCTAGCACTGTCCATATATCTTAGGACCAAAAAAGAAAGAATTCTCATGAAGGCGTATGGAGCACAGAACAGGACATGAAGCAATTGAGAACACCAGGGCAGCCAGCAGGTGAGAAGTCTGAACAGGGAAAGAGAGAAACTAGCAGACAATGGATAACCAGAAAGGGATGGTACAAGATGTTCCTGACTCTGCTCGTTGTGACTACAATATGTTCTATGTTATCTACACCGATGCCACCTTGAATTTGAGACATTTATACAAACAATTCAACCCAAGATGAAATAAATCTAAGATTTTCGTGAATTTGGAATGCTGATGAAATTAACGAGATATACCATCAATCTGATCTCCTAACAAGATCAAAATACATCACTAATAAAAGAAACAGAGAAAGCTCAAGTTGAAAACTTGCAGCGGCACTGACGATCTTATGGCGACAAGAAAAGCTACAGCAATTTCAAACACAATCAAAGAAGCCAATGACAAAAGATGAAATTGATGTTCTAATATGCAAGAATTTCAATGAGCCAAAGTTGGAGGAATTGATCTCTGCTCGAGCTCGGCTTGCGTTGAACTCGGCTCGATTTGGCTGTTCAGATCAAATAAGTCAAATTTTAAAAATAATATTAAAATGATGAATTAACATCCAAATATAATTATACTGATGATCAATTGATAATTAATATTTTTTAAAATAAAATAATAAATATAAAACCTAAAAATAATACGAATATTCCTAAATAATAACATAAATAAATAGGTCATTCAAATGACAAATAAAGTATATAATATTATACTAAATAACAATAATAATTTTATAAAAAATTAAAATTTAGCCGAGTATTTAAACCGGGTTTAAAAAAACTGAAATAATAAAAAAATTTAATCAGAGCTCTTGAGTTAAAATTAAGTTCAAGCAGTTCGCAAGCCTCGAGTTAAATTGTTCAAAATTTGGTACAATTTATTTATTATAAGTAGCAATGTCATCTATCGAATGTAAATGAGTTAAGGCGCAAAATGGACTTGCTCCATATTGCGAACAATATAATTGCATCAAGTCTATCATGTAAGTCCTTATCGGTCTTTCTTATCTCAAAAATCATTTTAATAAGTATTATGTCTATAATAAAAATATTAAACGCCCGATCACTTACCTGAAAATTTCATTGAGTAAAATATTAATAAATTCATGGAAGAGGTTTAATGCAAGATATAAAATCAAAACAAAATATTTGTTTTTTGGCTAACATAAAATATTTTTATTTTAAACCTACAAGAATCGATTTCCTCTGAACATTATGTTGTATACAGTAAGCATTTGTTATATATTTTGCTCTTGACTTTCGAGCTATAATTACCATCAAATTCAGGGAAATATTTGAACAATCATATATAACACCCTGTGTTTATCATATTGTCATGTAAACCCCTATAGTTTTGATTTCTTCGCAAAAATCTCAGATAAGATAATTTCGATAAGTATTATGTGTACATAAAAAAAATTAAAAATTGGGAAATTTGATATTATCTATTATTTCTTCATTGAGTAATCTATTAAATAAATTCACTGAAGAGGTCTAATTCAAACACAAGAAAAATAATTTAATACTTAATTATGTGGTTGGACTGACAAATATAATGCATGCTTCGACAGAATCATGCGAAGCGTCGTGTTCTCTCATCGAAAAACAAAGAAAGATTAAAAGAGTCAAAATGTAGCCAAAGAAGATTTAGAATTGTCATCACTTCTTCGCAAGGGAGTCCCTTAATAGTCCTTCATATTTAATCTCAATATAAAATCTCAGAATCAACTGATTCCATCTCCAACGAAGAAACAAAGAAGGTCTAAGGTGAAAACTTGCAAAGCACTGATAATCTTATAGCAATTCTACAAGTTGGAGCAATTGCGTGCACATAATCAAAGGCAAGGCTACAAATCAGATAAACACAATAACAATATTATCTGTGCAGGCTACAAATCAGATAGAGAAGAAGGCAAGGCTCACCTCAACTGAAATAAAGGAGGATAAAAGATGAATTTTGATTCCAATTTTTCAAAATTCCAACATTAAACCAAACTGAAGTATGCTTGATTACTGGGAAATTCGTTTCCTAAACATTTTTATTTTCCAAAAAAATGAATTTCTAGAAAGATTTGGGATTTCAAAGTGTTTTTGGTTGTAGAAATTTGAACTTCCTAAAAATCAAAATCTTGTGTTTGATTAAAGGAATTTCAATTTCCCCTTTTAATCATAAAAATGATTAATAAAGGAGAGGGAATGATGGAAAGAAATTTTTTTCCAACTTGTAATGGTATATATAATAAAACCTACAGAGTTTATATATATCTATATATATATATATATATATATATATTATATATATATATATATTTGCAATTACATATTACCCTTGCATATGAATAATCGATCATATGTGATAATATCCTATGTTTGTCATAATTACATGTAAACACTGCATTTGAGCAATGACATATACCCGCCTTTGATTTAGATTTCTTGATAAAGATCTCGTCGTAAGCTGTTCTCCGTAAATATTTTTGTATTATCGAAAAAAAAAAAACTAAAGTGTTGGATCGCTCAGCAATTACTGATTTGCGAAACAAAAGTACAGATCAACAACCATAAGCAACAAAGTTACTAACTTTGAAGAAGAAATAAATCATGAAGAACAGTCCAATACCAACTGCAATTACATAGAAAATAGACTCCTATAAGCTGTTACTCATGCCATGCAAGCCAGTGCTGGGACACTGACAACAGCAACAATAGCAACAGACAAAGGCACGAGGCTGGAGATAGCCAAGCTCGAGACTGGAGATGGTGAAGGACCAATAGAGTCCTGCACCTCTATCATCAGCCTCTGGCCTTTCCTGCAGTGCCGCAGGTCAGCACTCACAAAGTAGTAGAACCCCGGCCTGTCAAGCACGAAGACCGTGTTGCCACCGTCCAATGTCCGATCGGGGTGCGTCTCATTGCAGTGGTAGTAGCCCACCTTGTCCACGCTCATGACTGTGTCGTTCTGGTACTCGAACACTAGGGCAATGGAAAGCATGAAGAACAACGTAAGATGAGTATAGATGTGGGTTGGTGAATATGGAAGCTGTTTACCGAGAGAGTCGCCAGCGCGGAAAGCGAACTCGTCAGCCCACTTCGAGTACATGTCTTCGTTGGTCTTGTCGGGTACGCGCCAGCCTTCTTGGTCTCCGACAATGTACTTCTTTGATGCTGCCAGTGTTGCGGTCATGGAGATGGTAAGGATGAGAAGCAGGGTGAATGGTGAAGCCATTGTTTTGCTGCTCTTGTGGAATGTGGGAGTGTTTTGGTTGGAGTTCTGTTTTGGAGTTGAGATCTGATTTAGGGATCTGTGGTGCAGTTATGGTTGTTTCCAAAGCGAAGAAATGGAGAACGTGGTGTCATGGAGTTGGTTTGGATGGTATGTTTCAGAGCAGGGATTCACATCCAACGGCCATGAATTGACAAGCTATATCTGATGGTCTATTTGGATTTTTTTAGTTTTCTTTGAAAAAGAAATTAAAATTTTCAAACAGATAACCCAATGCTAAGACAAAGTAATCAAATAGAGATGGCTATAACAGTTCAATAACAAAAAGCAATTTAAGATATATTAGCAGCAGAAAATGTTCCAAATTTATGACCTTCAGTTGGATATGTTAGCCTGTGAAACTGGCATAGAAAACAATAGCCTATTCAACTTCATCAAACAGATATACAACAGTGAGTTATAATTGGTGAATATCTAGAGCGTCCAGACCCAAAAAAACGAACTTGATGCCTTCAGGATTCATCAGGAGTGATGACTTCAGAAATCTGGAGCAGAATTGAGGATTTTAGCTGATCACATTAAAACATCAGAATCAAGTTGCTGAAGATTCGGGAAAACTCGCTTCAAGGTACTTGAATAATCTAGGGAATTTGCCTGCAGAAAAAACCATCAAAGACAGCATTTCAATACAGTGTTTTTTGGAATTTTCTGTATTATGCCTTCGAACCAACAAGTATTGCATCTTATTATTGTTCAATATTCTCTGTAATAACAGTGATCTCATTTAGCATGTTGCCAAACCACATTTCCAGTAGTCTATAGACAGCAAGGAACTTCATCTAGGTAGTTGCTTTTCGTATTGTTCAATTTACATCATATGTGAGACTTCTGTCTGGGTTTTGCAACATTTTCATAGTAGTTCCAAATATTTTTGGAGTCTGGAGTTATCAAAACTTAAGTTAGACCCTCAGCAGAAAAACTAGAAGAAATGAAAAATTTTGAAGAAGCATTACAGAGAAAAGATGATTTAGTGATCAATGGGGGTAAACATCGACTCTTGATAAGTAATCCATGGTTACCACAATTCCCAAGAATAATAATATATCAGATTTAAAAAATCAACAAAATAAATTGATTGAATGTCTTTTTTGATCGAATAAATTGATTGAACTTTTTGTATTGATATGCAGTGGGCACAATAAAGCTATAAAGGTTGAACCAACAAGGTAATTGTATTCTTGTTAAAAAGATACACCCTGGCTAATATTTCCCATGGGATTTGAGCTGGCGAGAAAATAAAAATCAAAAGACAGACATAATATCTTCCCTTTATTTCTTATGATAAGAGTGAGAGTGTTGAATGAGGCAATTCTCTTAACTAATTGAAGAATATAACATATTCTTCATCAGTTAGTTCTATAAGAATAAAATCAATGATTGGGTTCAAAGTACTTTGGATGTTAAAGGGGCTAGATGTTTTAAATGAGACTCATCATCAATCTCTAATTGGAAATCAAGTGATAGTAGCATTAGTTGTTATTAGTGAATCATTATAGTTCATGCCACGATAGAATAGAAATAAAGCCTAATTAAATTCACCCAAAGAAAAGAAAATTGAATACTTCTTGTTTATGTGCACACAACTCAGACCCTCTACAAGCAGTACCTAGATTTAGGAAGGTGTGCAATGCTTTTTTCAATGATGTGGGAAGAGAAAACCGACATGAACTGAAATAAATTAGAGCTTAAGTAGCTTAAAAAATTGCAAATGAGTGTTGAGAGTCCTACACATGGATTTCGTTCGAGATATATGGTTGTCAGCTTCTCCCTTGAACCAGATACTGCAAACTCAATGTCTTCCAGTGATGATATTTGGTTGTCATTAAGCCATAAATCTTCCAACCTGCATGTTGCGATGATAATTACAAATATATGAAATCCATAAACTAACCCCAACATTCAAAGAATAAAGACCAAGGGAAATAATTCACCTCATCAAGCTTTCAATATCATTAATTGAAGTAAGTTTATTTGCAGCAATATCCAGCACTCGAAGATTTTTTAGGGTGGATAAGCCTTCCATCTTTGAGATACCATTATGGCTCAGATAGAGTTCTTCTAGTGCCACACATTCCTGCAATCAAAGAACATAATAGACAAACAAAATTGTTAAGTGACACATAAATGAGTTATAATTTTGCAATATAACACTGAGTTTCAAAGATACTTCAAATCCTGCCATGGATGTTAACCGGTTGCTCTGCAAACTTATTTTCTTGATACACTTTAATCCACACAAGTTCACAGCCCTGATACGATTTCGTCCAAGCCACAGTTCTTGTAAATTAGTTAATGTTTGCATATTATCCATCACCTTAAAGGAGAGACATAACAAAAATGCTGAGTTAGAAGATATGCACCAACAATGTCATAGCAAACGTATGAACAAATTTCTCCAAACAAGGTCATGGCCAACTTTAAGTTAGTAATCTTCTAGAAAGTTTATAACCTTCAAGAGAAAACTTCTGAAAGAAATCTCACCCTCAGTCTGTTTGAGCCTAGTTCCAGAATCTGCAATGCATGAAAGTGTTCTATCTCCTCCATTTTGGTCACTTCATTCTTGGAAACATAAAGCTCCTTGAGTGTATTCGACACCTTGGACAAACCATTCAAGGATGGTATCTCATTGAAAGAGACATCAAATAGTAGAAGGGTTTTAAAAATGCTAACATCAGGAATTTTCGTGAGCTTGTTATCTCTAAGCACAAGTTCCTGCATGAAATTTTTTACAAGAACTTATTATATAAGCAATCAGTGCAAGAAGGGAATATCAAACAAAAGCCACAATGGTGGTATGCACCATGAAAAACAATACAAGCCCAAGTACGGCAAGGCAAGCAAGATGTTCTTCCAAGCAGCATAATCCTTTTATCCCACTATCCCACTTTCAGTTGGCTAGTTGTGTCTCCTCTGTTTGTGTGATGACACATTGCATGCCACATTTCCCAGCCCAGATGAAAGCAAATGAAAAAAAAAATATTGGAGATGTTTCACAAATAAACTTGTCTAGGGATCACTAGCCCTCTAGATTATCTACTATAGAAGGAAGAAAAACACCCTCACATCTAGCCTCATAGGATTGTTAGAAGAATAATTCCTTTTATCAAAACATGTGGCCAGCATAGGACAATGTGAATGGAGAAAGCTTGCTAGACAAACATGAGGGGATATGCTAAACAACTCAAGACAAAAAAGAGCAAGCAACATAAAATTTAAATACAATTCATCATATTTTTATAAGCTAGCAGTGCCAGATACACAAGCAACATGTTTTCAAAAACTGACCAGTCAGAATAACAACGGTGGCTTGAAGTTATTTTGCGCACAATGAATATCTTACAGGAGATAATCTATTTGTCAAGGTTCAGATGCTAAGCATACCGGAAGGCACATTTCAAGCTCTGTCAAACCTTTCATACATTTGAGAAACCAAATCAGATGAGCTTGAGGTCATTGTGAATCATTGAAAACTTAACATCCCAGGATCAATTATATTTAGCGCACTCCAATACTTTTAAATGGATACATTTTCTGAACCCCGCTCCCCCCCAAAAAAAATTAAGTCCTCCACAAATAGCTATTATTTATGAGCTTGAATTAGAGAATGAAGGTGTAAAACACCAGGACCAATCACAATTGAAAATTTTATGAGCTTGCATGATGAATCGAGTTCACAATCTTTAGCTCTCTCATTTCATTTTCCCTTTCCACACTATAAAAAAGGTACAGTGACAACGACTTCACCCAAAACCAGTCAAGATGGTTGCTTTGTAAGTTTTGCAAAAAATAAAATGTATTCTATTCAAGAAAGCATTTTTTTTGTCATACTGTACACTTGTGAGAATTTTTTCGGCGCTTTCTATCAAATAAACTTCGTTAATGAAAGTAATTTGGCATCACATTTCTAAAAGCTTGCATCTCCTTGGTATTGTATCCATAATCACAAATCAAATACTGACACCTGGAACAAGATCATTTGGAATGACGAGCAGGTTAGAGAACAGATCGAAGGCCCTTACTTGCAAGCCGGAGATGGAATCCCAGTGGGAGATGGGCTCTACACCCTCGTCTTCGAAGAGGTTCTGGCGCAGGGAGAGCTTCTGCAGGCGCGAGAGGCGGCCGATCCGAGGGTCGAGCTTCGAGAGGCGGTTAGCGGTGAGATCGAGCTCGACCAAGCCCACGGGGATCTCGACGTCGGCGAGATCGTGAAGCTGATAACTCGAGAGATCGAGGCAATAGCGCGAGGGGTTTTCCTCCGCCTCCACCGCCATCTCCTCCTCGGCACCGCCGTTCTCCCGGACTTCCTCCATCGTCCAGGATCGAATCCCTTGGGGGCGTCGATGTTCTAAATATGTAAGGGCGTTTTTGCAGAAAAACACCATAATTTATCGAAATAATAGACAGACACGAGAGGGCTGTAAACGGACCGGATTCGGGTTCGGGCTGAACCATATATTATGCTCCACTCCAGCTCATAATTAGCATTCTCAATCAACTAAAACCGAAACTAATTGTTGTTAATCATTTCTTATATAGTAATAAACATCTGCATCTAATCACCAAATCTATACAAGATGAATTCAAAAGGAAATGTAATAAATTCGTGATTTTAAAAATATTGAATACTGTAAGACTCCACATAAGCAAACTTTCCTCTTGAGATTTGACAACAACAAGCCATTTTTAGAGATTGGAATCTTTAACCAAAAAGGTAAAATATTACAATTTTATAACTTGTGAAGAGCGTACAACAACAATCCATTGAGCCGGAGATGCATATTGATATTCTCACCATGAAAGCAGAATGAGATTCATAAACAGGAGCAGAAATCTGAAGCAGATGTCTGAGCAGCTCTAGAAGAAGGATGATTTAGTTCCACGAAAGTTAGAGACCAGCAATTCTAGGTTTCATGTGGATCAGAAACATGTCAAATGCCAAATACCAGGTCAACAACTTTGGAAACAATTGACCTTGCAGGCAAAGCAATGGCTCCGGAAGGTTGGCGGCTGCTGTTGCCGGTAACAGCAGTGCCCTTTTGTAGGTGATAAGGAGTAGCAGCAAATGGGCTCCGGGCAGTTAGGCTCTTCCCTGCTGCAGGATGTGGAGGCACTAAAACCTTGAAGCCCCCATCTGTGCTGCTTTTCAGCTTCTCATCCAAAATTTCGCGTTCTGATGGATCCACAGGCTTAACCCCAACTATGAGAGTGCTATTTAGCTGTAAGCCATCCTTCTTAAGAGCCCTTTGGGCATCATATCCACTCTGTGACATACACAAAAGAGAGGAATGTTCATTGTTAAAAATGCTTTTACTTGAAGTACATCTTGCTTGCCAACTTATTTCAATGCACTAATGATTCTTCAAAATTTAAATATGGTGTCTGTAGTGATCACAATATGTTTCAATCTATAATGTGCAGAAAAGGTAGTCACATTGAAAATCAAATATTTCATAATACAATAGGGAATCCAACAACTCTCTGGCCAAAGAATAAGTTGTTCAATAGCATGAACAAGCTTTGGAAGCAAATCAACTGCACAAAATGTAATCTTATTCTTTGGGTGAAGGAAATTTTCAAGTTTGACTAAGCAACTATTGGATAAACCATAGGTTAATTAACTACTCAATTAAAAAAGTAGAAACAAACTGGAAAAATAACTTAATTTCAATTTTCTAGTACACATAAATCAAATATATAATTGAAGGAAAATGAGCACCTGATATAAAATATGGATCCAGTTAGCACCCTTTGGACCAGGAATGTGTTTCAACACCACGCCATACTTTTCAAACTCACGCAATACCAAATTGGTATCAATGGGGGAAAATCTAGAGCAAAACAAACATACAAGATTTCAGTATACAAGAGACACTGAAATTAAGTGTCCATGCACCCAACAGATGACTATTGGCCGATTTACATGCGACTAAAGGATCAATGAAAAAACTTGAGATGGTTCAGTTTTCAGCAGGTATTTTACAAAAAGATAACAAAGAAATAAATATTGCAGATTCAGCAAACATGACGATATGACCCTTAAGCCTGGAGGAACAACCCTGTCCAAGATGCAGAAACCTTCACAATAAAAAAAAAGAAACTTATTTTGACATGACAATTGCAAAAGTCGCAATTGAATTAATTTAATGATGAGATTACTGAAGAGATTGATAAAATGATCTACAAAGAGAATTTATCCAAAGCATTTTAGCATGACAGATCATATATGCTCATACTATGAAAACAAATGATATATGCCCTTAATACCAAAAGTAAGCATATACGCCCATGCAACATTTTAAACAAATTCATTGTACAACTACTTCATGAACTGCTGTGCATCTTGTCACTATTTCTCATCTCATGGTCACATTGCTAGACCACCCAATCGTATTGACCCCAATCACAAAAATAAAGATGTGTATTAAGCTCTATTGTATCAGGTAGTCCAATGATAAACAGGACTAGAGGAGGCTCGGGACTTGGCTGTTAGAAATAACACCCAAAGAAAAAGAAAATTTCTACTTGCGACTCTCTGACGCATACAGCAAAGCTCCAATCAAATAATTTGGTAGGTTCCGAAGAAATAAGTAATTGAATATATTGATAATTAGATAGAAAATGCATTGATTTGTCAAACACAAAACGATTGCCTCTGGTGAGAAAAATCACAAAAAGAAAACCTCAGAAACTTGTAAACTCCGAAATTCTAGCTAAAAAATGGAACTTGAGTCTACAAATTCTTTTGCTTCTACTTCTTTGACATATAACTCGGTAGAAAAAAATAATAACAAGCCCAAACTCCCAACCAATTCAAAGACAATCCACAAACTGACGTTCACAGAGCAATACAAATAAAATCTAATCGGACATTTCACCGCAATTGAAACTCTAGAGGAATGTATTAAGAAACCATTCATGATCGAGACATGCTAAAAGAAATTCCAGAAACAAATATCAAAAACCAAACTTTCAGATCTTCTTCCCGAAATTCAGAACCAAAATCAAATCAAAATCACTAATCAGTTTACCATACTACGATTGAATTCATACCCGAAAACAGTAACCCACTCCTCCTCATCACGTACTCTTACTGGCAGCGCTGCATTTCTTTCCACCTCCGGCGTCACTACCCCCTGCGGTGGCGGCAACGCCAGCAACGCACCGGACTGAAGAACGCCATCCACAGGCGAACTTTCTCCCCTGTCTCCACCACCGCCACTCTTCACCGGCGACCACCAGCTCGACGTAACCGGCGACCCACCGGCCTCCGAACGGCTCCTAACCGGCGACGTGGGCGGGGGAGGTGTCCCAGGAGTTCGCGGCGTGGCGGGGGACTCGGCGAGCCCGGGCTCGGGGGAGAAGTCGACGCGGTCCTCCAAAGTGAACACCGGGGGTGGAGGCGGGTCGGAGCCGGCGGAGAAGTTCTCGCGCCATTGCACCGAGAGCGGGGCGGCCTGGCCGGATGATACGAACCTGCCGCTCAGGCCGCTGGCACGGTGGGAGGAGACCGGGGATGCGAGATCACGGTAGAAGAGGGACTGGTGGCGGCCGCCGGACCTTGAGATTCGCTGCCGCGCGGTGCCGGTGCTCATTGTCGGTCTCGGGATCCAAAGCCCTAGCACCCGGAACAGAAGTGCTTGATCTCATGGATCCCGTTTCCGTGACTGAAATAACGTTTCTTGTTCGCTTCACTTGGTCTTCCCCCTAATTTTCTTGTCTTTGTTTTTTACTTTTCAAAAAACCAGAGACTTTTTACTGAAAAATACCGCCTATTTATCTTTGGTTTATTATAAATTATTCCTGAACCAACTTCACAGTAAATAATTTACTAAATACTTTATTTCGGATCATAAATCACCAAACAGACAAAATAAAAATAGAATATTTAACATAAAAATTAAATAAATAAGAAGAAATCCATTTTTATTTTTATTTTTGAATTATTTCATTTATCCATAATATAACATCCTATTCTAGCTCGAAATAAAACAGATCCTTGTACGGCACAAGAAAGCCTTCGCGGATTGAAACTTATGTTATTTAAAGATCCAAAATATCTAGCATTTTCTAATTAACTGGACAAGGGTTTCAAGCACATTACCAAGCAACCGTCCTGATACATGAAGTAGCAAAAAAAATTTCAAGCACAAGCATCACAGAACATCAAAAAGATCAAACAAAGTAACAACCACAGTTTTGTAACAAACGCCACAAAGTACAACCTAGTTTTGTAGTTCAGTAGATAATTTACAACGAAAAGAAAATTCCAACACATCACCTGGTAGATCAAAATACACAAATCTCAAGCCAAATCAATCCCAGTCATCATCATCTACTTCAAAGTCGTCCTCATCTTCTTCAAAGTCATCACCATGCTTGGGTGATCCCATGAAAGCTCGAATAGCCTGTACAGATGGTAGCATCTCAGAATGTGATCCAAAATGGGCAATCTGAATAAACATTTCTAGAAACTCATCCTCCTCAATTGTCTCTGGAGGCAACTTCTTTTGGGCGAGGAAGCGGGCGATGGACTCAACCAGATGATCTGGCTTGCATCGTAGCTCTCTCGTGGTGTCAACAACTGCCAACTCATCACACTCAACTCGTGCTCTCTTTCCTCTCTCATCTGACACCATACTTGAAGCTATAACAACCTCATTGTCTTGTTCAGCTCGAGATGTTCCAGATGATTGTCTAGATGTTGATCTAATGGTAGCCTGTGTGATCCAATCCATGCAGCGAATGCGTACATCATGTGGAACTTTGGAGCAAATAGCAACACCTCCCACCTGTGCAAGATGTTTCCTCAGTCTCATGGCAGTTCCATTGTAGGTCTCCCCACAAAAACTACAAGTGAATCTTGTTGATCTACCAGAAAATTTTCGAGCTGCAAATTGCCATACAGGATCCAGTCCCATCTCTGCAACCACATTAGATAGGGTTAGGCTGATTTTCTGGTTTAGCATCTTACAAGAAACCTTGGAAACAACGCATGTACAATTTCAAAATGCAGATGGACAGCTGCTTTGCACATATCATACATGGAAGACTTATACAGTGCCTAATGACCCTTGCATTATAAACAAGTCAATCACGATAATCAAATTAAATGATATTGAGTAGTGACTCTGAATCAGTTAAAATATCAAAATAAACGATGCATTATCCTCAGCCAATCATAAATCTACTAGTTGTTAGATTAAATGCATGCAAAAAAAAAAGAGGATGGAGAAAAACTATATCATTCAGCTGCGACTAACTACTGCTGTTTTGGTTCTTTTAGCAGTTGACGATTGGTGGTGACAGTTCATGTTAGTGTCTGTAAAGGCACTACATACTATGCTCAACAGGGGCATTTACTGATACAGTCTCATGGTCATGATAGTTTTCAAAATGGCATGACATGTATGCTGCAACACTAGCAGATGCAGATTAGATACATACTATAATGCATAAGATCCTAAATGTATAAAAATATTTCACTGATACATCACACCTTGACTCATATCATACTTGCTAATGTCGAAAAAACCCATCATTGGAAGTAGGTCAGATATTGGATAGCATTTTCATGCATATGGACTGAAGATTTTCATACAATTAAAAAGGATCAACTAATAGAGATACCTTTATGCAGCAGTGCTCCCCAGAAGATTTCCTTGCAAGGTTAATACTCTCTTTTGAGGATCAACCTCGCATTCTGATGCACGGGAGTTGAGGAGTATTTATAGGTGATTGAAGTTTTATTGGTAATTGGTAATGTGGTTCAGCGATGACAAATGATAGATTTTCCTTCCACTTGGACAAGAATCCATACACATCTCTCATGACTGACCTGAGTCACCTGATCACTAGTGCTTCAACCAGGCCAGAACAACGCCTTCTGATCTAATGAGCAGGCCAAAGCCAAAAATATTTACTTCAGAAGTCAAGATTACAACTTTGTTATGATGAGCTTGGATTTGATTCAGCCTGAGTCCCACCCTTGCCCGTTGACATAGTCCGTCATTATGTTTCATTGAACTGCTCTTAGATCAGGCTCAAACCCAAAGTTCCCTTGCTAATGAGTTTTTGCTTCCTAATAGAATTTTAGATTGATGGTCAAAAAAAAAAAAAAAAAAACAAAACAAAAAAAAAAAAAACAAGCTTCAACCTTAACCAAATCCAAACTAAACTAAAGGTGATTGCTTTAAGTTCAATTATGCACATCACTTGTCGGTAAAAATATATGCCAGCACCGAAGGGTTAAAGAAAATCAGGATTAGCGCCTAAAATGTCAGTTAATTTCCAAATCATGCCTACAAAAGTGTCACAAAATTACTCAGCTGAAGATCCACTCCTAACCCCAGAAAGCAAAACAAAAGGCTGACCATTTTCCCACCAAGGACAAAGAATTTATTCCCTCTCATAAGACACAAAGAAACAAAATAAAAAACAAAGCTATCTAACCAAGCAAACCCATCATACCATGAAACTCACATCAAAATGCAGCAATTATTTCAAGATGGGGCAAAATAACAAAAAGAATATCAGATTCTTGGAGATGAACAGAAAATCAGAACCTGAACCAGAGATCTCGCCGAGAAGAACTCAGAATCGACCTGGAAATCAGGAATAGGACCGAAAAGGGACGAACCACGGCATCTGGGAAGCCATCGAGGGAAGTGAGATGGGATTCGGAGAGAATGGAGGGCTGGGATGCTCGATGATGGCGAGAAGGGGCCTCGAGATGGAGCCAGAGCAAGAGGCCATGGGAAGAGGAAGAAGACGACGAGAAAGGAGTAGAGAGAGAAACGAGCAAATAGGGTTTAAGCATAGATTCGGGTCGGATCCATACACTTCCGGATCCAACAAGGGATTTTATTTTCTTCTGTTTCTGGGATTTTTGCTTAAATACACATGGGAAGTCAAGAAATTGCAACTGTGCACTTGGAATTCGCAGGGTCTAATGTGAAATTTTGTGATTTTACGGGGAGTAATCGGAAGCCCTAAATAAAATAGACGTTGGACGGCGGTGAGATTACTCGTCGGAGAACATTTTGCCGGATCCGCCACGGCGTCGCTGAGGGAAGCATGAAGACGGCGAAGGTGAAGGCGGAGGCGGCGGCGGCGGCGGCGGCGTCAAAGTCGGAGAGCTCACGGCCTCTGCTGCCATGGCTGAATCTCATTGCGACGGAGCCCTTCTACATCTTTCACCTCCTCGCCTTCTCTTCCTACTTCGCAGCCCGCGCCTCCGCCTCCCCTGATCTCTCCCACCGTCTCCTCCGAAGGGTATAGCGTTTCTTTGGTTTAAGAGGTCGAGTTATGAGTCATTTCCTTCTGATTTGCTCCTTTTTTGCTTGATGTGCAGGAGATTCAAGCGATCCTTGCCTTCTCAGTGTTGGCAGTGGTTAAGGTGTGATATGCAAGGCCATTTATTTTCTCTTTTTTGGATTTTTGGCTTGATTTAGCTGAATTGTGGTATAATTATGATTGAGATGGTTAAAATAATAACTTTTAGTTCTTGACTGCTGAATGGTTATTTGTAATGGATATCTCGCACTGTGTTATGAATTGTTGATTGGTGGGATATGTTGAATATGATTTTGATTTGGATTTTGAACATGTTCTTTTAAGGTGCCTAGATCAAAGTTACGCCCAGACCTCCGCCTCGATGAGGAAAAAGATAGTCTGGATTGCATCAGGTTACTTAAATGAGAAACATTTGAACAACACTAGCAAACTCTTCTGCTCTACTTCTGCAGAAAAATTGAAAATATTTTCCATAAAATTCAACTGCTACATTTCTCTTTGAGTTAAATTTAGAACAAATTGCATCTTTGGCTATCGTGATGAAGTGTAGTCTTTTCTAAAGTTCCTTGGACTGTCGTGGTGGAGTGTATAGCCTTGTCTAAAGTTCCTTGGAATGTCATGCTCCAAATGGAGTGATAGCATATATTCAAGGATCCATTTGTGTAATGACTTATTAATGGTAACTGGGTGATAGTTGTTTTCAGTTACCTTTACTGGTAGCGTTGCATGTTTTTCGGTGTAGAAGTAACTATGCAGAAGGTGGATCCATGATAAAATAATTTTCCAATTGAATCTGAAGGAATGGCTTGATTTCTTATTTGGCATAGTGATGGTATACAGATGGTTAAAGAGGAAACATGGGAGGCCTTCATTGCTGATGTCCTGTTTTATGCTAAGGTTTGGGCATCTGCTCATTTCTTTAAAGTAGATACTTCATGACATGCAAAATTCATATCTTCTAAGTTCTTGGCTGCTTTTTTGTTTGCATCAAATGGTAAAACTTTGTGACTAGAACCTGTCATTAGCAACAACCTCAATATTATTTGCATAAGATTTGCATTGAACTTCTTTCTCCACTATTTCTCATGTCTAAAAGTCCATAATCATTTCTGATTGATGTTTGTTTTTGCAGGGTTTTCTTTTTGCTCTTGCTTTAGTCATTGACTGTCACCTTGCTATTTGCTACCTGGTTGCTTTTCTAGGTATTCTATCAGCTTTCACATACTTTGTAAGTTATGATGCCAAACAGACAGCCTTTTTCCTAATGCTATTTAAGAAGGTTATGTTATTGAAAGAATGGGATCTTTTTCTTTTCTTTTTCTTTTTTGAGGAATAAACCTTCCAAACTTTTTAAATTAATTCACCAATAAAGAGGTACAACATGCCATCAAAAAAAAAAAAGCAAAGATGAACGAGGATTATTGATTTATTCCTGAAACTTGCTTTAGAATTTCCACCTGGCTGGCTCATTGCAACTAGTTAAAATGTACCTTTTTTCTAATAAACCCCTGATAATTTAACTAATAACACTCAAATTTTCTTGGATTATATAACCACTAAGTTGGGTGAAGTTCCCAAATCTCAAGGGGCTCATAGTCTAAATCTGCCTTAGGGTTTGCACCTTAGGTTCTTATGCAGCCCTTGAGCAATCATACTTGGTTCAGTCATTTTCCATTAGAATTGTCAATGCAAGCAGTTATATGGCCCTAGCATCATCAGAACTTGCCATTGTTATATTTATGTCTGTAGTGGACCTGCAAAGCTACATTTGTATTTTTGTGGAGTTATTTGATGCTTGATTTTTTGTTTTAACTAATGCATGTCATTTGGGAGGTTTATATGCATGTTAATGTTTGAGACAACTTAAATATGTTGGAATTGATCTCTTTTTTCATCACGCAGTTATTTTTGTTCTAACCCGACAACCACCTTATGATGGTCTTGGTGATTCAAGCCATTTGACTCCTCTGCAATTGGAATCATTATTGACCGAAGGGAATACTTCAAGATTTTGGCTGGTTAGTCCTATAGGCTTACCTTGCCACTTGCTCTTTTATGAGATATTTCATCTCACCTTAAACACTGTGAGATTGATGTCTCCATGTATAAGTTACACATCTTGAACTTTTGAAAGATTGCCCATATTTTGATAAACTGTAGTGTCCTTTGCTATATTGTTATTTTTTTTCACATAATACTACCAGGCTAAATTGTAATTGTACAGGTGGAGTTTCGATCTTCATGCTCTTCAGCCTGTATACGCAAAAGTCGCATTTTTCCTGATCTATCTACCATGTAAGTTTCATCTTCTACAGTATTACAGAAATCAAACATCTGTTTTTGGAACATTACCTTTTTTTGGTGCATGCAAGTTATCCATGTGGTGTGTGTAATGCAGAATGCATGGCCATGGAGTAATTTTTTTCGCGATGATATTACAAATAATACCTTACCATGTTACTTATCTTGCATTATTACATGGGCTTATCTTTGCAGATACTCCAACAAAAATATGTCTTTTGGAATTGTTGATCTTGGGCACTTCCCAAATGTTGCAGAAAATTTTGGAATATCATTAGGGGGTAAATCCTTTCTGCTGCCTTATCCTTATTAATAATCCATAACAGATTGTTCTATGACATTCAATTTTTCTGAACTACTTTTTTGTACTTTTTTATAACTGAAATGTAGCCCTTACTTTTCTATTCTAAAAAAATGTTGCTCTTACCAATTACATAACATGTTTAGCACCAGATTCTCAAGGTTTCTCTGTTTAAAAGTAGCATGTTTCCCTAGATGAATGGAGAATCATAACCTGAAAGAAGTATTGCTTTAAGTCAACTTTCAGGTAACTTGCATTTAATAATCAATTAATAGCTCTATTTTAGCAATATACTAGCAATTCTCTATGACATTGGGTATTAGTAAACCAAAGGATCATATAGCCTCACAACTTTTCCCAAAAAATCTTGGAAATGAACTGTATATCATATTCACCACATTTATTTTCTTTAGGTCCTAAATTTTTGGTGTTTGCAGGTCGTCTTCCGGCTTACATATTATTTGATAATGCAGTGGAAGTAGCTCGATTACCAGATTTTAGTAGTGAAACCAAAGCTCCGGCACCAACCATAACAAAGGTACTTACGTCACTGACAACTGTTGGTTACTGTATCCATTAAAAAATTTGAGGTTACTTCAGCATAATCACTAAAACATTTCCAATATGCGTGTTTGTTTGTGTGCCCGACACATAAAGCCTGATTGCTCTGTCTTATTTTCAATTTGCAGAATATTCTTTGCTGCCATTTTGATCTAGATCAACATCTCATTGAGTGTATCTGGTAAATCAGTCATTTGATGGTGACAAGCACTCTTTGTGATCATCAATTTTGTCTGCTGCAATTCATGTGAGAATCAGCAAGGCATGAACTGTAAAATCAGTCTGTTTTTTTAAGATATGTAAAATCACTGTACTACTATTACCTTTTTCACTTTGGGAATTTGTTTGTAATCTCCTTATCAAACATTCTTTTGCTTGATATTGAAAATTTGTGCATATTGTTTTTGTATGTGCATTTGAGACAGCTCACAAATGAAAACAGATTTTTTTTTATCCAACTGATGTGGAGACTTGATCGCTGTTGCAAGGGTAATGTCTCTGTTCACAGTATTATGATGTTGCTTATCCATACTTTCCTACTTCCATTGATTGCCAGATGCAATGCAGCTTTTGTAGTAAAAGAAGAAAGGCTCTGTGTATAGGAGTGGACCACATTATCATGGTTCAACAGTCTATTCTTGCTCTAGCTTAACCGGATGACTTGTGCTTCTGTCCGCCATTTAAACCGCCATCTCTGGATTTGATTTATGCTGTTGATGTATAACTAGTGGCTACACTTTTCTCTCACCTTTACTTGGGATGTTCCCCTTTTACAGTGATTTTGCAAGCAAATAAAAAATATAGAAATCACTTCATTTTTATCTCTAAGCACCCTAGGTTCGGGGTTATGGAGGGGGTAATAATGCACAAAAATGCATTTCCAAGAGTTATATCAAAGCAAAGTTAGCATAGAGACAGCATGGAATCCTATCCTATATTGTTTATGGGCCGTTCAGTTTACAATTAGCAAATGCGAAGATCATGAAAAATATGATTAACATAAATTCGCAATTAGCGCACATGATGATTGCTAAAAAATACAATTACTATGCTACATGATCGTTTCATTTGCTAATTGTGAACCAATCTTTCACAGCAGTCAAAGGGCCTAGTTGCAAACCCTAGCTGCAACTAGTTGCAATTGGATCATTTAATGAGCAAAGCATTCTAACAAATAAACTTGTGTTCTCATCCTACTTTTGCTCTTTAACTCCATCTGCAATGTCTCTGAGGATCTATAAAAAGTGAAGTTCAAGCAACCCTATTACGTAGTATGCTCACCAACAGAGCAAGCAAGAAAGAAAGAGACAGAAGAGGCTTCTTCCTCCTAGCTCAAGGAGCCATGCAATCCAAAATGATCAACAAAGAGCAAGAACAACTCTATCCACACAAAGGTAATATTATTATTGAGTTGTTTGGCGAAATAAGTAGGATTAGCAAATCACTTTATCTGCTTCTCTTGGCTTCACAGAATGATAAAGCACTGCTTAGAAGGATCTCCTCCAACATTGTCACGGAAGGCAATAAGCTCAACGCTGACTTCAGCCAGACACTGATGATCAACGAAGCAGAAAGAGTGTTGAGTGTTCTGGGATGAGCGGGGACTGCACTCCAACTTACATCGGCTGGATCAAGGACTACTGCAGGAAATGGACCTGTGGGCTCTGCATAGAGTAAGTGAAGGAGAAGATGAGGCGATAGAGTGGTTTGGCGGTTGAGGAAGCACTCGAAGAGCACATGAACTTCTGCAAACAATTCAACAGGACTATCAGGATATATACCCTGAGCTCTTTTTGGCCAGTGCCGACGGATGTTGCAAGAAAGAGCTCTCTGCTTAGGAACTCCAAGGGCTTGTGTGGAACTAAAATGGTTAGGGCTATGAGCTGTGGGCCTGTGGCCCTAAGATGGGTCCTCATCTTCAATGAGCTCTTGTAACATATTTTTTTGGGTAAATAGCCACTTATAGTAGTTGGCTAAGAAACTCTAATCAATTGTGGTGTTCACTGACTGCAGATTTAGTTGCAAAGCATGAACAAAACTGTCACAATGGATGCAAAGCACATATAATGAACAGGATAGATCCTGAGTGACACAATGGATGCAGAATATATATATCAGATTTGGACTGTTGCATTTCACATGATCATATAGTATTGCGGTGAAGTTAGCTCTAGCCGGATATCACAAAAAAAATAAATAAATAAGAGCACAAAACACTGTTACATCAATTACAGATTTGGAAGATACAGTTCTCAGTTTGCTTCATTATACAACATATCAGATTCAGTCTCCATCTACTGCTTGAGCTTCTCACCAGTTGTCCTGCACAACAATGGATCCAAGAGACCTGCCCAATTCGGATTTTTTGAATCTTGCAAAAGTCTCTTAAAAACAAAAAAAAGAAAATATTTTCCTGTCCAACCAAAATTATATGTTCCTTTTATTAAGTACTACAAGGAATATTTTAAACTTTCAACATCAAAATCCAATGCTGCATACAGTACTCATGCTGCTTGTGAAACACCCAGCTTATCTTATCTTTCAGGTCCGTTCACGGATGAATGATTGTAATAAAAAGTATTCGCTGAGGCAAAGTTGGTCAAAAATTTTCTGGTAATTATACGGAACTTCTTGGAGACGAGCTGCTTCAACAGGGATAATTTGAACTGGACCCTCTATCTTCCAATGTTCGACATCTGCAAGAAGCTGAGTAATGCAACAGTTTCAAACTCACCTTGTATAGTTTTTCATCAGATTCTATCACAACAATCCACTTTCCTATAAGTAACCCAAACAACAGAACACATCTAAAATCCACAAATTACGGCAACAAATAACTACACCTCAGATTCAGAAAAAAAATAAAATAATAATAAATGATAAGATCGCATCAGTATGCTGAATCATACCATATGGGTAGAAGGGGAATCAAGGGTTTAAATATCTTTGCCATCCTCGGGCCTCACGCGTCTCAGCCTTTGTTAGAACAATCTCTTTCATCTCTTCCTGATATTTCATAACCCTGAGCTGGGGATATTTGGTTTTTGAAAGCGAGGGACATTATTATACCACCTAATATAATCTTAAGATAGGTAATTGGCAATACCTGTCCCATAAATTAGTGTCTCCAATTGCCAAAATTCGAGCCACTAGCAAATCCGCATTAGCTGCATTACTGACAGCAACGGTAGCAACTGGAATACCTTTTGGCATCTATATTTTGTGGGAACAATCACTAGTTCTTTTGTAATGAATAAACTAATTGAAGTAGCAGAAAAGAGATGAAATATGAATTCAAATAAAAAACATATGCAATAAAAGAGTTGTTATGAAAATATACTCAAGAAGCCATTTCAGGAGGCAAACTGTTTAACCCTTAATCAAACTCATTGCTCCATGTATCCTTACCCATAAACTGAAATGGCCAATCAAGTTGAGTCAAATAACACACATCATTTCAATGACAAGGAGCAAACTACTGATCAACAATGAAAAACCATCAATACTAGTCAGATGATCTTAGCTTATACAAGTGAAACCATTTTGAATCTATCAAACAAAAAGGCAAGGTCATCTTTTTTCTCATCTACACATCCATTTTGGAGTTTATGTCACTCAAAAGTGCCTTCAAGTTTTTAAAGAACATATAAAGTTGTTTGGCTCCCAGTGTCCATCTTCTAAAAACATGATTCCATGGATACAGAAGTTTGAATTCCTACCAATATTCTATCTAGGAGCGCTACTCAGATTCTGGTGTTTGATTAAGCTCTTGAACAAACAAAATGGAAATAAGATATCTCATACATGTACCGAATTCTTTTTTTATACAAAGTATACCAAATAAAGGAACACAATGTTAAAAATTATAAATTTGATCTCATTTACCTGCACAATTGATAGGGAATCAACACCATCTAGTGAGAAGGTTCTTACTGGGACACCAATGACAGGCAATGATGTTAATGGGGCCACCATACCTAAATAATCTCCAAATAAGAGGCTCTACATCCTATATTAAAAAAAAATTTGTCATTCTCTTTTTTCCTATAACACATTACAAAACTAACCTGGTAAATGTGCTGCACCACCGGCACCAGCAATGATGACTTGAATGCCTCTTTTTTTATCAGACATAGCAAAGAATACATTCTCTCAGGTGTGTGGTGTGCCAAAACAATTGTCATCTGCAAATTTTGATTTATCAGGACATGATAATAAATGAAGTGCCCATACACTTGCAATATATTGTTACTCCCCAAAGAAATTCTTAGAGGCAGTTTTGAAATACACTCCACCTCAAATGGCACACCAAAGTTCTCTAGGACCTGCGCAGCATCCTTCATAATCAGAAGGTCTGAATCTGAACCCATAATTATTGCAACTTGAGGAATAACTGCATAGAACAGGTACATACACTTGCAGAATTAATGTATCAGAAAATTGCAAGCACCAGTGATGCAAGATGTCTATCAACAGAAGAATAATTGAGCACGAATTTTTATATGCATGTATCCAGAATTTATAAACAAAAAACCAACTAACAAACATTAACAGAGAAGAATAATCCAACCATGGATCATCTCAATTGAGAGTACTTTAATCAATTATATTACACAGTCAATTATGCAAAACATTTTCAACCTGGTCTACCAATTGTAAGTTGTCTGTCTTTCCTAAACTCAAGACAATAATACCTTGTCCACTATGGGAAGCACAGTTCAAATGACTTGAATAAAAAGACATGTCAGGGGACAAGAAAAAGATGGTGTTACATAGCAGAAAAGATCTTTGGCAAAACACATCAATCATGTCATGAACCCATATAATTTTATAAAATGATATTGATGATTTCCAGGATTTGATGCCAAAACAATGACCTAAAATTAAGTCCAATACCTACTCAGAAACTAAAAATGAGAAGCAAAAATGCACAAGTCCCAAGTGGCACCATCAAGCATAGGCATCTGCAAGAATAAGTGAAATTCCATATGCAGTCCAAACTCAAAAAGAATGGAAACACATATATTACCGAGGAGATGGCCAAACACACAGTGAAATTCTACAAAAACCTATTTGGGTTCTCTAAAACCTGAGCACTAAATGCAGACTGGGTGAAAATATATTTAGAAAAAATAGACCTGGATGACTTGGAAAAGCCATTTGAAGAATAGGAAATTAAAGAGGCTGTCCGGAACATGGCTGAAAGTAAAACCCCATATCCTAAAAAGTGATATTAAAATGATGTTTGATGACCGATACTCCCATAACTCCTCTTTAGAGAAAACAAACTTTGCTCTTACCATACTTATCCCCAAGCAAGAGGGAACCAATCAATTAAAGGACTTTAGGCTCATATGTTTCTTAAATTGATGTTTGAAAATCTTCACTATAAGTCCCAGCAGATAGAGTGAAGAGCAAGATAGTCATGATGATTAATCCTACCAAATCTGTCTTCATTCCAGGAAGATATATTATAGAGAATATTGCAACTACTCAAAAAACTATCTTCAAGTAAAAAAAACGAAGTCCCGAAAGTCATGCTGAAATCGGACTTTGAGAATGCATATAATAATATAGACGGGCCCTTTCTGCTGAAAATCTTGAAAGTTAGAGGCTTTGACAGGAAATGAATCCATTGAATCAAAGATATGCTAGAAATAGTGAAAATATCTATTTTGCTAAATGACAGTCCCCATAGAAGCATTCTCAACAAGAAAGAAAATAAATAACGAGATCTCTTATCATCATATCTATTCATCCTAGGCACAAATTGTCTACACAAAATGTTACAACTAGCACAAACAAAAGAAATTATTAATTCATTGTATGAAATTTTGAATCTTCACTATGCAAATGACACTCTAATTTTCTGTCAGGCCAATCCTAATTAATTTGTTCATCTAAAAATCATTCTCTATCTGCGTAAGAAATTATCAGGAATGAAAATTAATTTTCATAAAAGCTCAGTTATAAAATTGGATTTAGGATTTAGGATTTAGGGTTTAGAATTTAGGGTTACTCTCTGAAAATTGTCAATTGGTCAGAATTATGAATTATAAGATGAAGAAACTTCCTTTTAAATACCTGGGATTGCTCATCAAAGATAAAGAACTAAACAGAAATGATTGGTCACTTTTAATAAACAAAATGGAGGATAAATTAGAAACATGAGAATGAAGAATACTATCATTGGGAGGTAGAAATGTCCTTGTGAATTATGTATTATTTTTATCTCCCATATGCTGGATGTCTTTTTATCAAGTTTCAAAATGGATCATTAAGAAGATCGATCAGATCAGAGCCTGCTTCATGTGGAGGGGGACGAAAGATAGAAAAAAGTATTATTTGGCTAGTTGAAAATTGGTCTGTATAAAAAAAAATGGAGGATTAGGAGTGCAGAACTCTGAAACATTTAACCAAGCCCTATTGATGAAATGGTGGTGGAAATTATTAACTGACAATGACAGCCCCTCAAAGCAAACTATCCAATCTAATTATTATCAAGATGAGTTATCTCCCCTCCAAGGATATAAACATCCAAAACAATGATCAATCTTCTGGAAAGAAGTACTATAAGTCAAAGAGCAATTTATTGTCAGCATCTCAAACACAATAGTACTAGCAAGGATATTCTTGGTTTCTATGTTGTAAAGAGTATTTCACATGAAAATCAGCAATATACCTTATCCTAATTTTTCAAGTATTTCTTTGTGCTGCAACTTATTATTGCTAATTATGATGGGAACCTGAGATACTGATCCAGATCACTGCCTAAGGAACCCAAGTGTAAAATTCTAATCAATCTATTTGTTTCATTCTCATAAGATAAACAAATATCCTACCATTTGTCAAAAAAGGAATACTTCAGCCTAATGATGAGAAAGAATAATATGAAAAGTTACTTACATCATCTTCACCCACTATTTTGTACACGATTGTGGCTGGGGTTTTCATTGAAGGATCTCCAAGAAGAAGGCCCAGAACAGCTCGTAAGTGCTGTTCATATTGAGAGGTGTAGCAAGATTCAATTGTGTGATGCCCACTATTATGAGGTCTAGGGGCAACTTCATACAGAAAAATGTACAAGGATTTATGATTATTTGCTTAAAAAAAAAAGATGCATATCCTATATCATAATGAATCCAAATTAAAACATACAAATCTAGCAAAGAGCCAAAAAACCACAGGTAAAAAATGAGCAGAACATTGGAAAATACAAACCTGCCCATCTTCTGTTCAAAACGATTCCACTGCAAATACACCTGCCCCATCTAATGAACTAACAGCCTTTTGTGCAATATCAAGTGCAAGATGCTTTGTTTGACAAGGAATGTTAGCAGGAGCTTCAACTATTTTACATATATTATTTCTACAAGTTCCAAAATTAACAAGTGTCAAGGTTATATTCATTGAGACTTCATGCCAGAACAAATTTCAAGCAGAAAACCTGAGCATACAAGAGAAAAAAGGTAGCAATAAATAAAAACAAGCATTCCAACTTACTCATGAACAGTCTCAACAACAGGATAGCATGAACCATCTCTCCCTCTTGCTACAATGACTGACAGTTCCTAAATCAAACAATACGCATTTAACAGGTAGTGTAATCTGAGTGAGTAAACATTCAATAAACCTATATGTTGTCACTGAAATCAAACTAGCCTTAAGAAAGCGTCCACTTCTCAACATATAAACCATGACCATAACCTCCCAAAGCTGCAAAAAGAAGTGAAAAGGAAGAAAAGACAACAAATTTAGGTAAATTTAATGGTTCCATTAGAAATGTTAACATGAGATGAGAATGCATAAAAAACCAAGTAACATTCGACACCTTAATAAAAAGAAAATGAAGGTAGTATCCAGCAAAAATAATTAAAAATAAATATTAGCCAATATAAATGATCCAAGCATAAAACTGAGTATTTAGAATAGTTACTTGTTTGGTAAAGGCCTGCTAGATATTTACTTGACAAGACACTTCAAATATTTGAAGTGTAAGCAAAACCTTAAACCACCAAACAGAAACCTTTATAATATTTTGCTGATATACTACCTACTTTAAGATAATAAAAACTCCGAGGGACTAAAGCCTCCCTTCTGCAGTAAAATTTCCCTTCCATGAGTTATTTCTTAATATCTCAACAGTTCATCTCATGTATTAATCGTAAACCAATTTATCAAAGAGGTTCTGTTGACCGCTTCAAAATAAAATTTCATGGCAAGTTAAAAGACAATTCAGATTAGGTGCTTTAGAAAGTTTCAGTATTCAAAATAGTTGAAGATAGTCAAGACCATAAAGAGCAATCAAATGTAGAGTATATGGCACATATAAACTACCAGAAACAGCAGAAGAAATCCCTTCTTTGCTGTGAACAACAGCATTGCCGCGGCCATCATAAGCTAGCTTCCTACTCTTGATCATCAGAGGATAACCAAACAAGTCCCCAGCTTTCTCCGCACTTACCAAGTTATCTATCTGCAGTTAGCTGTACTAAAGCTAAAAACTTTAAGATTTCAAATATCTATTTATATCAAACTAAAATGTGTAGGCAACCTGCAAAAAATCAGGAAGTGGGATGCTGTGAAAAAAGAACCTTCTGACTGTACTTATCCTGCAACAAGACAAGAAATGCATAAATTCAAAGGCATCTTAAAGAACGATAAAAGCAATAATCCAAGGAACAGAAAGCTTACCTGAATTATCCTTATTGTAGAAGTTTTTGGTTCACAATCTATTCCTTGTTGCTCCAGTTTCTCCAATGTAATAGCATCCACATGCTCAATTTCCACAGTCAACACCCCACACCTACATTTAGGAAATAATTTGAAAGATTGTATAATAAATATCCAAAAAAACTCAACAACTGCATACAGCCCACCTTTTTGCAAACTCACAAACAGCATCTCCATCATTGAAGTTCCCAACAACATGGCAATATGAAACACCACTTGCACGAGAATTGAGGATCTAAAGTTAATACCTTCACACCCATACAAGATGCAGCTTGGCATAGCATTTTTCCCAACTGACATCCTCCAAGAATACTAACTATAGTATGGTGGTGTGTCGAAGAGGCAGAGAAGAGAGAGTGTCGAAGAGGCAGCGAAGAGAAGGCAGAGAAGAGAGCGGAATAAGTGACTCAGTGGAAGTTTTGGTAAGTGGAAGTTTTGGTAAGTTCCTCGATGTCGTTCCTTGACGACTCTGAGGGTTTACATAGAGGAGAGAAGCCTGCCTTATCACCAAACGAGTGGATAAGAGCAAGGCATCTGCTTTACATCACATCTACTTTGCATCTCCTTTACTTTACATCACATCTACTTTATTTTTATATCATATCTACTTTACTTTTGCTTTGGCATCTTCCTTCCCATGTGCTCAGAACATGAAAGCGGGCAGTCGTTGGGCTGCGTCGGTTGTGAGTTTGACTGCTGTTTCAAGCTGGATATTGATCTGAGTGACCACAGGATGCCACTGGGCTCAGAAATTGCCCGTGGTTTTTCGTCCTGCGCGCTTTGTGGCTTCGGTTAGCTTTAGG
Source organism: Trichopus zeylanicus subsp. travancoricus (assembly GCA_005019695.1). Lineage (NCBI taxonomy): Eukaryota > Viridiplantae > Streptophyta > Magnoliopsida > Dioscoreales > Dioscoreaceae > Trichopus > Trichopus zeylanicus. The sequence continues at coordinate 125,184 of RXID01014475.1, read as the reverse complement.
GTGTGAAGGTCACGGAATTGCCGAACGGCCGTAAGTGCTTCCTGGGCACTTTGTCGTTCCAGCTGTTGGAGCCGTCGTCTGATGGCGTCGTGGGTAGCAAGGGACATGGGGAGGTTCTGTAGGAGCTGTAGCTGTGATTCATATTGTAGCACAAGGCCTGAGCTGCTGCCAGGTGCTCCTTCTTCACCTCCTGAGAGGGTGCCTGGTGAGCCTCCTGTAACCGGGTTGCCACGAGGCTGAGGTCTTCCAAAGTGTCGGGTGCAGGCCATCCTGAAATGACAAGAGAAGTAATTAAGCGGAAGAGAATATCCGCCAGCTGGTTATCTTCTCCGTTGATGTGTTCAAATTGGATGGCAAGTCCCGTACCAGTGATGTAGTCGGTGAAGACAAGCCAGCGTACGCGGGAAGGCTTATTGTTGGCCGACTTGTTGAAAAAGCTAATGATCGCTTGACAGTCGGTGCGAATAGTTAAGTCGGCCTTATCCAAGTAGTAAATTTTCAGGGCTTCCAGCGTATTCATGACGGCATAGAGTTCCGCATCAATAGTGGATTTGATCGAGTGGAACCTGCTGCTAGCATAGGCACATACCTTCTCCATTGATTTCGGGTCATACTCTTAGGGCTTCCATTTACAGATTCCGCCCCAACCCGTCATGCAGCCGCCGGTCTCGAGGATCATATAGCTGGTTTCTGGTGGGAGTTCGAGATCCGGCAGCGTTTGTACCAAGGCCTTGATCTTAGCGACTAAGTCCCAGTCTTGGGAGTTCCAGCGCTTCTCTCTCGTAGGACTTGTCTTTGCATATAGTGGCCCGAGTAGAGTTTCCAGATTAGGGATATAGTTTCGGCCGTAGTTCAAGATTCCGAGCCAGGCTCGGAGGCCTTTTGTGGTAGTCAGTTCCTGTTCTTGGAAGTCTGCAATCTTCTTGATGATGTGGGGCTGCAGTTTGATTCGTTGATTGCCAAGTACTGCCCCCAAAAATTCCACTTCTGAGACTGCTAGCTTCATTTTGGTTGGGCTCAGGATTAGCCCATTGGTTTGGCAAATCTGGAGCATGACCCGTAGATGTTGCTCATGCTCCGATTCCGAGGAAGAGAAGACCAGGATGTTATCAATATAGACTGCAATAAAGTCTTCAGTCCCTTTGAAGCAATTGTCCATCTTGCGCTGGAACACGGCAGGTGCATTTTTGAGACCAAAAGACATTACGAGCCACTCATAGAGGCCTTCTGGCACCCAGAATGTCGTCCATTCTACGGAGGCGAGATGCATAGCCACTTGATGAAAACCTGATTTTAGGTCAAATTTTGAGTATATGCGGCTTCTGCTTACCTTCCGTAAGATGGTATTGATCCCGGACAGGCTATATTGATCCTTGTTGGTGAGATCATTCAAGCGCCGGTAGTTGAAGACCATCCGTTCTTTGCCTTTGATCTCCTGGCCAGTACGGGTATCAACTGTTATTCCTGAATTTACAATGATCGCAGTAGTGCGATGCCGGCTTTTGCTGGGGCGAATAATGCCAAGACCCAGAAGTGTTTTCACATGTTTTGCATACGTAGCCTTGGCTTGCGATGTAATGTACTTTAAGGGCCGGTCTTCGATGGTGAAATCCGGGTTCTTGATGTCCAAGTGGCATAGTACCTGGTTTTTGGACCAGTACTTCAGTGGGTCTTCATCTATGTACCCTTGGTGTCGGAGTTCATCAAGCAAGGGGCCGACGCTACCGGTGAAGCTTCGTGATGGCTGTTGGATCGTTGCATACTGCACTAACTCCTGGATTTGTATGTACTCATCTTCATCTAAGTCCAACTCTTCAATAGCTGCTACAGTTGGTACAGATGGAAGGGTATGAATCGTGGTCACGTTTTTGTAAAACGTAATCATATTTCTCTCGATGCGGACACCGCCTTGCATGGCACGGATGAAGTTACAGCCAAGGATCATCTGGATATCCTCGCCCAATTTCATCGAGAAGGCATATGTGTAAGGGATCCGAAAGCCGTTTTCCCCGATTAACATGCGGCCAAACTTAAGCTTCTTATTGGCCGAAGTGCGAGAGTTGATGCCACTGAAATGTACGATGAAAGGATTGTCCTCCAGGGCGCTAACAGGAGCTGCTCCTTGGTCAATACAGCAGGTTGTAGCCCCTGTATCAAGGATTGCATTTACTTCAAATGGCACAACATGGGGAATGTCGAACTTCACCTTTAGGTTGTAGAGCATATTCTTCGTCCGCCGAGGTGGTGTGGTCACCTGCATCTCAGCAGAGAGAAGCCGCTGAGTAGTGTCAACGAGAAAGACGTCGATGTCGTCGGCATCCGCCGGCTCATTCTCCTGCTACTGTAGTTTGAGTGCTCCTTTCTCTTGGTGGAGCTGTTGTATTTCCTTTTGAAGATCGATCCGCTCGAGCACCATGCGGTCAAGCTCCATGGTGGCGTCTTCGAGCTCCTTGTACTTCAGCTTCCAGTTTTCAGACTCATGTTGCCAGCGTTGGCTTTCTTTCTGAGCAAGAAGGAGGCGTTGTTGGAGGGCCTCCCTCTCATCTTGGGCAAGGGAGAGCTGTTGCTGCAGCTGCCGTTTTTCTCTTTCACAAGCAGAAATGTAATTTTGTTGTTCAAGTAGTAAATTGTTAGAATCATACCTTGGCAAGGATGTCTGGGCCACTGGAATTTTTTTGTTAAAGTAGTACGAGCTGCACCTGCACAGACTGTCAGCTTACAGATCGGGCAGTGCATGCGGTAGCGCTTTTGGGAGGGCGTCTGGCAGCAATAGCACTATTCGTACGCGTCAGGCACATCTTGATTCATGTCCCAAGTGTGGCTACACTCATACTGTTGTTGTGATACTTGGACCATGGCGCGGTAGCCCCCTGTAGGGCCAATCCACCAGGTCCGGTCGTCTTCCCGAAACATTAAAATCTTTTCCTCCTGCAGGACTGCCGTGTCCTCCTCCCCTTCAGAAATGCTGTAAATGGCATCACTAGGGTCATCGCCCTCTTGGACAGACACAATTTCGCAATATTCTGGGAGGTCAAGCTGTTCAAACATGGCGACGCGCTTGACGTTTCGTCGCTCATTGGGGCATTCTCGGGCAAAATGTCCCTCGTCTCCGTAGAGGAAGCATCGACACCTCCGATTGCGGATGAGGTGTTTCTTCTTTTCGATGCGAGCATGTGAAGGATGGTGCTTCCCTTTGTAGGTTGTCGACCGCCGAACACCAAACTTCCGTCGGGGTCACTGATAGTACCCAGGGATTGGAATGTCGTGGCAGAACGACAAATCCTTGAGGGCCCGGGTGAAGGCTGTTTCTTTGCATGCTTCTTCCAGGTACTTGTAAGTAAATAAGACTCGAGGATAGACTCCGATAGTATTACCTGGATGTTTGGCTTCAAAAGCTGCTTTGATCTTTTTGCCAATGGAGCCAGACATTTTTTACCAGAGTTTTTCCGAAAGCTCCGCGCCAGTGAATAACCGGCCAGTCCGAGATGCTACCTGCATATATTCATTAAGAAAAGAAATGATATCCCGCAAATTTTGGCAGGACAATCGTTCCAGATCCCTGTAGGCTTCCTCTTGCATCGTTGTCGATGCCTTGGTAGAGATCTTCCAGGGCGAAGATGGTCCGAATTTGTGAAAGGATGTTCTGTGTACCGTCAGCACCATCTGCATGATCCAACAGGTGTTGGTATTCCATGGGGTAGGCCATCCGCCACTGGATCCAAGCGAGCTTCTCAGATTCCCCAAGCAGATTTTCAATAAACTCAGCTTTTGTCCGGGAATCTGTGAAACCCTGTAAAGCAATGGTATTTTTTGTGATGGACTCCCAACGCATGAAAACATCGTTGAATTGCCCAATCTGGGGGGGCATAACAAAGATAGCCCCGGATTGCTGCTGGGCAGAAGGGAGATTCCACCATTCTGAGGTATTTCTGGCTTTAAACCTCAAACCCTTGGGTTGATAGCCTCCAAAGATGGGTCCCTGGCTTGGACCAGGTTCAATAGATCTTGCCGCTGGGGGGTAATTAACAGGGCCCATGGTTGAGTCCACTGGGGGCCTGTATTCAGAGACAATTGAGGAGGAGCAAAGCCGTTCCGTCGGCTTTGCTCGCTGGGGTGATTCCGGTGGTGCCCGCTGGGGATATTCCATGCCCCAGTCTTCTTCTTCTGCTAAAGTGGCAACGAGTTCGGTGTCGCCCAAACAAGTATAATATTGCAGGTACTCACAATACTCATCTGGGTTATTTTCAGTGTCAGAGTTGTCTTCTTGGTTGGTCAGACGCCACGTGACTAGAAGGTGGGTGTTGTCTCCAGTTCCTTCCTGCAGAGGTTCCATGGACCGGAGTACAGAGGCCCCTGGGCGTGTATCTCCTGCATGGGTTCCGCAAGTTGGATTCTGGTCTCCCCGTGTCCTTTGGGTCGCCACATAAGATGCCCGGTTGCTGACTGTCATTGGGCAAAGCGGCGTCGCCACTTCTTAGCTGGCATCACCTTCCGAGGAGCCGGATGAGCCGGCTTAGGCTGCTCACATCCTGTCGCGAGGGTAGGTTGTTGTTCTGGTGGGTTGGCCTCCGGATCGTCCCATCCCGTTGGTGTGATAGGAAAGGGCGCGAAGGAGGACGGAGGAGCGGAATACCGAACATAGTAATTGTACTTTCCGCTGGGTTCACCCAGGGTATCCCAAACTTCCTCCGGAACCTCAGTCTGAGTGAGGATGGCAACAAGTTCATCCTCCTCTGTGGTGTCAGGAAGAGAGGCGTATTGGTTGAAGCTCAGTGAGATCCGCCCATCCAGGAGTGTCTGGCTGGACACCTCGGTGGGTGTCAGGACAGGCGGGAGTTGAGAGGGTTTCAGGAGCCAATCTATCCCATACAGCTGTGCCGTCGAGTACCGTTTCCCAGGGAGGGCATGAACACCGTGACTTGCCAGGTAATCAATGACTCTTGCGACCTCGTAAGCAAAAGCCACGTTTGGAGTGTTCGATAGCCTCCCGATTAGCCCTCTGGTTACCAGCAAGTTGGCCTCACCATGGTGCCAGGTATCATATCCCCGAGTAAGGATGGAGATTTGAATATTTCTGAAAAAAATCTCCAATAGTAAGCATCATATCAGGGATAATATAAACCAATTGGCTTCCCTGCGTGAGATCAACTTCCATGGTGGCAATTAATGCTTTATCACCCTGCCACCGGTTGTCTCGGAACACGACAAGCGCCAATGTTCCTTCTGCGTGTCGATGGAGCACCTGCAGTCGTACCTGCATAACACCAAGGTGTATGAACTTCATACCACTTTTCCGTAGCTGCTGGTAGCTGTCATCTTGGATGAAGTTCCGGTCCACCTGTGCATCCCCGACGCAACTGAGGGACTCCTCCGAGCGGTGGATGTATACTTGGTGGTGCTTATCATCTGCTCTAGAATGATAGAGAACCTCCGCTGGAGCTATGGCTGCGCGTTCTCGCATGGATAAGCGCAATTGTTCCTGAGGGTCCAGTTGCTGTTCTAGGACATGTTGAGAGGCAGGTTGCCCAGTTAAACGACGGACTATCCGCCGTGTTGCTTGTTGTGCATTGTAAAGGCGTCGCTGATTATGCCTATACCCCCGAATTTGGTCCTCGACCAGGGGTTGAGGCGCTTGTTCTAGCGCGATTTGAGATACCGCCGCTGCCATTCAGCTTTGTCTGTTCCTCCTGCAGAATGAGTAAGGGGTCCTTAAAGACAAGGAGTCTCCCGCGTGGTTCGGGAGGCCTGGTTTTCGGATGGAGGGACATATTCTCTAGCTTTATGAGTAGGGACTCTGGGAGAATTGGACTGTCACTCTTCTTTTGCTGCTTTCTGAGGACGTGGATCTCGGCTTGGAGATCCCGTAAGGTTTCAGCAATTTGGACTAAAAGCTGAATTTGGGTATTATTTTGCTTGATAATGGCTATATTTTGTGCTGAAGTGTTAATACAGTCACTGGGCTTGACAAATCCAATAGCCGGGTTTTCAATGGGTTCAACTGCCTGTAAGGCTTCGTGGTAAGAAGAGGTTGTTTTAGCGGGAAGGAAGGTGTTCATCCACTAAGAGCACGGAGTTGGTTGGTGGCAATTGAAAACAATCTAGGTACTCTGGGTTCCGAGTGTGGAGTATTTCTCTATCAGAAGCAAGCTCTGTTCTAAAGGATCAAAGGACTCACATGCTATACGTCGTCACCGGTGGGTAGCCCTTATGCTCATCCAACTGGCAGCTACTACCTCTTGCAGATTTACGCGCACTGCGGCCTTTTGCAATCAGGACACACACTTGTTTTGTCGTAGTCGTAAATAAGTCCTGAGACTCCTGAACTCTCCAGACAATTAGCTAGCGCTTACTTCTCTCCCAATATTGACCTTGCGGTGGGCTTATTAGGTCCAATCTCTGTGCCACCCGAGGGGTCAATTCAGGATTTTTCAGCGACTAGTTGGCCGGAGTGCCACAGGATGGAAGTGCTAGAGCAACGCCACACACATTCCCCGATGAGCACCTAGAGTGTGAGGTACTACTCAGCCATCAAGGTTAAACCAGGTAAGGAAATTGAGCTCTGATACCAGGTGGTGTGTCGAAGGGGCAGCGAAGAGAGCGGAATAAGAGGCAGAGAAGAGAGCGGAATAAGTGACTCGGTGGAAGTTTTGGTAAGTTCCTCGATGTCGTTCCCTTCTCTGCCTCTTATTCCGCTCTCTTCGCTGCCTCTTCGACACTCTCTCTTCTCTGCCTTTTCGACACACCACCTGGTATCAGAGCTCAATTTCCTTACCTGGTTTAACCTTGATGGCTGAGTAGTACCTCACACTCTAGGTTCTCATCGGGGAATGTGTGTGGCGTTGCTCTAGCACTTCCATCCTGTGGCACTCCGGCCAACTAGTCGCTGAAAAATCCTGGATTGACCCCTCGGGTGGCACAGAGGCTGGACCTAATAAGCCCACCGCAAGGTCAATATTGGGAGAGAAGTAAACGCTAGCTAATTGTCTGGAGAGTCCAGGAGTCTCAGGACTTACTTACGACTACGATAGCACAAGTGTGTATCCTGATTGCAAAAGGCCGCAATGCGCGTAAATCTGCAAGAGGCAGTAGCTGCCAGTCGGATGAGCATGAGGGCTACCCACCGGTGACGACGTATAGCATGTGAGTCCTTTGATCCTTTAGAACAGAGCTTGCTTCTGATAGAGAAGCACTCCACACTCGGAACCCAGAGTACCTAGATTGTTTTCAATTGCCACCAACCAACTCCGTGCTCTTAGTGGATGAACACCTTTCTTCCCGCTAAAACAACCTCTTCTTACCACGAAGCCTTACAGGCAGTTGAACCTATTGAAAACCCGGCTATTGGGTTTGTCAAGCCCAGTGACTGTATTAACACTTCAGCACAAAATATAGCCATTATCAAGCAAAATAATACCCAAATTCAGCTTTTAGTCCAAATTGCCGAAACCTTACAGGATCTCCAAGCCGAGATCCACGTCCTCAGAAAGCAGCAAAAGAAGAGTGACAGTCCAATTCTGCCAGAGTCCCTACTCATAAAGCTAGAGAATCTGTCCCTCCATCCGAAAACCAGGCCTTCCGAACCACGCGGGAGACTCCTTATCTTTAAGGACCCCTTACTCATTCTGCAGAAGGAACAGGCAAAGCTGAATGGCAGCGGCGGTGTCTCAAATCGCGCTAGAACAAGCGCCTCAACCCCTGGTCGAGGACCAAATTCGGGGGTATAGGCGTAATCAGCGACGCCTTTACAATGCACAACAAACAACACGGCGGATAGTCTGTCGTTTAACTGGGCAACCTGCCTCTCAACATGTCCTAGAACAGCAACTGGACCCTCAGGAACAATTGCGCTTATCCATGCGAGAACGCACAGTCATAGCTCCAGCGGAGGTTCTCTATCATTCTAGAGCAGATGATAAGCACCAAGTATACATCCACCGCTCGGAGGAGTCTCTCAGTTGCGTCGGGGATGCACAGGTGGACCGGAACTTCATCCAAGATGACAGCTACCAGCAGCTACGGAAAAGTGATATGAAGTTCATACACCTTGGTGTTATGCAGGTACGACTGCAGGTGCTCCATCGACACGCAGAAGGAACATTGGCGCTTGTCGTGTTCCGAAACAACCGGTGGCAGGGTGATAAAGCATTAATTGCCACCATGGAAGTTGACCTCACGCAGGGAAGCCAATTGGTTTATATTATCCCTGATATGATGCTTACTATTGGAGATTTTTTTCAGAAATATTCAAATCTCCATCCTTACTCGGGGATATGATACCTGGCACCATGGTGAGGCCAACTTGCTGGTAACCAAAGGGCTAATCGGGAGGTTATCGAACACTCCAAACGTGGCTTTTGCTTACGAGGTCTCAGGAGTCATTGATTACCTGGCAAGTCACGGTGTTCATGCCCTCCCTGGGAAACGGTATTCGGCGGCACAGCTGTGTGGGATAGATTGGCTCCTGAAACCCTCTCAACTCCCGCCTGTCCTGACACCCACCGAGGTGTCCAGCCAGACACTCCAGGATGGGCGGATCTCACTGAGCTTCAACCAGTACGCCTCTCTTCCTGACACCACAGAGGAGGATGAACTTATTGCCATCCTCACTCAGACTGAGGTTCCGGAGGAAGTTTGGGACACCCTGGGTGAACCCAGCGGAAAGTACGATTACTATGTCCGGTATTCCGCTCCTCCGTCCTCCTTCGCGCCCTTTCCTATCACACCAACGGGATGGGACGATCCGGAGGCCGACCCACCAGAACAACAACCTACCCTCGCGACAGGATGTGAGCAGCCTAAGCCGGCTCATCCGGCTCCTCGGAAGGTGATGCCAGCTAAGAAGTGGCGACGCCGCTTTGCCCAACGACAGTCAGCAACCGGGCATCTTATGTGGCGATCCAAAGGACGGGGAGACCAGAATCCAACTTGCGGAACCCATGCAGGAGATACACACCCAGGGGCCTCTGTATTCCGGTCTATGGAACCTCTGCAGGAAGGAACTGGAGACAACACCCACCTTCTAGCCACGTGGCGTCTGACCAACCAAGAAGGCAACTCTGACACTGAAAATGACCCAAATGAGTATTGTGAGTACCTGCAATATTATACTTGTTTGGGCGACACCGAACTCGTTGCCACTTTAGCAGAAGAAGACTGGGGCATGGAATATCCCCAACGGGCACCACCGGAACCACCCCAGCGAGCAAAGCCGACGGAACGGCTTTGCTCCTCCTCAATTGTCTCTGAATACAGGCCCCCAGTGGACTCAACCATGGGCCCTGTTAATTACCCCCCAGCGGCAAGATCTATTGAACCTGGTCCAAGCCAAGGACCCATCTTTGGAAGCTATCAACCCAAGGGTTTGAGGTTTAAAGCCAGAAACACCTCAGAATGGTGGAATCTCCCTTCTGCCCAGCAGCAATCCGGGGCTATCTTTGTTATGCCCCCCCAGGTTGGGCAATTCAACGATATTTTCATACGTTGGGAGTCCATCACAAAAAATACCATTGTTTTACAGGGTTTCACAGATTCTCGGACAAAAACTGAGTTTATTGAAAATCTGCTTGGGGAATCTGAGAAGCTCGCTTGGATCCAGTGGCGGATGGCCTACCCCATGGAATACCAACACCTGTTGGATCATGCAGATGGTGCTGACGGTACACAGAACATCCTTTCACAAATTCGGACCATCTTCACCCTGGAAGATCCCTACCAAGGCTCGACAACAATGCAAGAGGAAGCCTACAGGGATCTGGAATGATTGTCCTACCAAAATTTGCGGGATATCATTCCTTTTCTTAATGAATATATGCAGGTAGCATCTCGGACTGGCCGGTTATTCTCTGGCCCGGAGCTTTCGGAAAAACTCTGGTAAAAAATGCCTGGCTCCATTGGCAAAAAGATCAAAGTAGCTTTTGAAGCCAAACATCCAGGTAATACTATCGGAGTCTATCCTCGAGTCCTATTTACTTACAAGTACGTGGAAGAAGCATGCAAAGAAGCAGCCTTCACCCGGGCCCTCAAGGATTTGTCGTTCTGCCACGACATTCCAATCCCTGGGTACTATCAGCAACCCCGACGGAAGTTTGGTGTTCGGCGGTCGACAACCTACAAAGGGAAGTACCATCCTTCGCATGCTCGCATCGAAAAGAAGAAACACCTCATCCGCAATCGGAGGTGTCGATGCTTTCTCTACGGAGACGAGGGACATTTTGCCCGAGAATGCCCCAATGAGCGACGAAACGTCAAGCGCGTCGCCATATTTGAACAGCTTGACCTCCCAGAAGATTGCGAAATTGTGTCTGTCCAAGAGGGCGATGATCCTAGTGATGCCATTTACAGCATTTCTGAAGGGGAGGAGGACACGGCAGTCCTGCAGGAGGAAAAGATTTTTATGTTTCGGGAAGACGACCGGACCTGGTGGATTGGCCCTACAGGGGGCTACCGCGCCATGGTCCAAGTATCACAACAACAGTACGAGTGTAGCCACTCTTGGGACATGAATCAAGATGTGCCTGACGCCTACGAACAGTGCTATTGCTGCCAGGCGCCCTCCCAAAAGCGCTACCGCATGCACTGCCCGATCTGTAAGCTGACAGTCTGTGCAGGTGCAGCTCGTACTACTTTAACAAAAAAATTCCAGTGGCCCAGACATCCTTGCCAAGGTATGATTCTAACAATTTACTACTTAAACAACAAAATTACATTTCTGCTTGTGAAAGGGAAAAACGGCAGCTGCAGCAGCAGCTCTCCCTTGCCCAAGATGAGAGGGAGGCCCTCCAACAACGCCTCCTTCTTGCTCAGAAAGAAAGCCAACGCTGGCAACATGAGTCTGAAAACTGGAAGCTGAAGTACAAAAAGCTCGAAGATGCCACCATGGAGCTTGACCGCATGGTGCTCGAGCAGATCGATCTTCAAAAGGAAATACAACAGCTCCACCAAGAGAAAGGAGCACTCAAACTACAGCAGCAGGAGAATGAGCCGGCGGATGCCGACGACATCAATGTCTTTCTCATTGACACTACTCAGCGGCTTCTCTCTGCTGAGATGCAGGTAACCACACCACCTCGACGGACGAAAAATATGCTCTACAACCTAAAGGTGAAGTTCGACATTCCCCATGTTGTGCCATTTGAAGTAAATGCAATCCTCGATACAGGGGCTACAACCTGCTGTATTGACCAAGGAGCGGCTTCTGTTAGCGCCCTGGAGGACAATCCTTTTCTCGTACATTTCAGTGGCATCAACTCCCGCACTTCGGCCAATAAGAAGCTTAAGTTTGGCCGCATGTTAATCGGGGAAAACGGCTTTCGGATCCCTTACACATATGCCTTCCCGATGAAATTAGGCGAGGATATCCAGATGATCCTTGGCTGTAACTTCATCCGTGCCATGCAAGGCGGTGTCCGCATCGAGGGAAATATGGTTACGTTTTACAAAAACGTGACCACGATTCATACCCTCCCATCTGTACCGACTGCAGCAGTTATTGAAGAGTTGGACTTAGATGAGGATGAGTACATACAAATCCAGGAGTTAGTGCAGTATGCAACGATCCAACAGCCATCACGAAGCTTCACCGGTAGCGTCGGCCCCTTGCTTGATGAACTCCGACACCAAGGGTACATAGGTGAAGACCCACTGAAGTACTGGTCCAAGAACCAGGTACTATGCCACCTGGAAATCAAGAACCCGGATTTCACCATCGAAGACCGGCCCTTAAAGCACATTACACCGCAAGCCAAGGCTACGTATGCAAAACATGTGAAAGCACTTCTAGGTCTTGGCATTATTCGCCCCAGCAAAAGCCGGCATCGCACTACTGCGATCATTGTGAACTCAGGAACAACAGTTGATACCCGTACTGGTCAGGAGATCAAAGGCAAAGAACGGATGGTCTTCAACTACCGGCGCCTGAATGATCTCACCAACAAGGATCAATATAGCCTGTCCGGGATTAACACCATCCTACGGAAGGTAAGCAGAAGCCGCATATACTCAAAATTTGACCTAAAATCAGGTTTTCATCAAGTGGCTATGCATCCCGCCTCCGTAGAATGGACGGCATTCTGGGTGCCAGAAGGCCTCTATGAGTGGCTCGTAATGCCTTTTGGCCTCAAAAATGCACCCACCGTGTTCCAGCGCAAGATGGACAATTGTTTCAAAGGGACTGAAGACTTTATTGCAGTCTATATTGATGACATTCTGGTCTTCTCTTCCTCGGAATCGGAGCATGAGCAACATCTACGGGTCATGCTCCAGATTTGCCAAACTAATGGGCTAATCCTGAGCCCAACCAAAATGAAGCTAGCAGTCTCAGAAGTGGAATTCTTGGGGGCAGTACTTGGCAATCAACGAATCAAACTGCAGCCCCACATCATCAAGAAGATTGCAGATTTCCAAGAACAGGAACTGACTACCACAAAAGGCCTCCGAGCCTGGCTCGGAATCTTGAACTACGCCCGAAACTATATCCCTAATCTGGAAACTCTACTCGGGCCACTATATGTAAAGACAAGTCCTACGGGAGAGAAGCGCTGGAACTCCCAAGACTGGGACTTAGTCGTTAAGATCAAGGCCTTGGTACAAACGCTGTCGGATCTCGAACTCCCACCAGAAGCCAGCTATATGATCCTCGAGACCGACGGCTGCATGACGGGTTGGGGCGGAATCTGTAAATGGAAGCCCCAAGAATATGACCCGAAATCAATGGAGAAGGTATGTGCCTATGCTAGCGGCAGGTTCCACCCGATCAAATCCACTATTGATGCGGAACTCTATGCCGTCATGAATACGCTCGAAGCCCTGAAAATTTACTACTTGGATAAGGCCGACTTAACTATTCGCACCGACTGTCAAGCGATCATTAGCTTCTTCAACAAGTCGGCCAACAATAAGCGTTCCCGCGTACGCTGGCTTGCCTTCACCGACTACATCACTGGCACGGGACTTGCCATCCAATTTGAACACATCAGCGGAGAAGATAACCAGCTGGCGGATACTCTCTCCCGCTTAATTACTTCTCTTGTCATTTCGGGATGGCCTGCACCCGACACTTTGGAAGACCTCAGCCTCGTGGCAACCCGGTTATAGGAGGCTCACCAGGCACCCTCTCAGGAGGTGAAGAAGGAGCACCTGGCAGCAGCTCAGGCCTTGTGCTACAATATGAATCACAGCTACAGCTCTTACAGAACCTCCCCATGTCCCTTGCTACCCACGACGCCATCAGACGACGACTCCAACAGCTGGAACGACAAAGTGCCCAGGAAGCACTTACGGCCGTTCGACAATTCCGTGACCTCCACGTCCTAAAGCTAACCGAAGCCACAAAGCGCGCAGGACGAAAAACCACGGGTAATTTCTGAGCCCAGTGGCATCCTGTGGTCATTCAGATCGATATCCAGCTTGAAACAGCAGTCAAACTCACAACCGACGCAGCCCAACGACTGCCCGCTTTCATGTTCTAAGCACATGGGAAGGAAGATGTCAAAGCAAAAGTAAAGTAGATGTGATATAAAAATAAAGTAGATGTGATGTAAAGTAAAGTAAAGTAGATGTGATGTAAAGTAAAGGAGATGCAAAGTAGATGTGATGTAAAGTAAAGTAAAGTAGATGTGATGTAAAGTAAAGGAGATGCAAAGTAGATGTGATGTAAAGATGTAAAGCAGATGCCTTGCTCTTATCCACTCGTTTGGTGATAAGGCAGGCTTCTTCCTCTATATAAACCCTCAGAGTCGTCAAGGAACGACATCGAGGAACTTACCAAAACTTCCACTAAGTCACTTATTCCGCTCTCTTCTCTGCCTCTTATTCCGCTCTCTTCGCTGCCCCTTCGACACATCAGTAACTCTATGAATTAGTATGTCATCCTTTCTGCATAAATATAGAAATATATCAAAATAGTGGTTTTCAAACTTCTCAGAGAAATAAAGAAAAGATCCCTAATCCATCCTGTTTGTTACTTCAAGAAAATTATTCCTGGTCACCAACTTTCAAGTTGCATTTGGCATGGGAATATCACAACAAGAAAGTGAACAAAATACAGAATATATTCTGCCAGCACACTGAAAGACATTTCCGGTTATAAATTCTAAAATAAGACTTCCCCAATTCCCATGGAAAGATCTAATACAGAATAACCATAAAATGAACAACCAAACTCATCCAAATGAGAACAACAGAAAAAATCAGGTTAGTGTGAAAAACCAATCATAAACCCCCATACTCTATGAAGCTTCATTGTTCTTTGGGGTTAGCTTTGAAACTTCCCTGCACCAACTCAGGTCGAGGGCGATGAAGGTCTCTAATGTGGAATTCAAGAAGTTAATCCCCGTGGCCGTGATAAATCCTTTATGGAGATTTTGGCAATTAGTGCACAAAAATTTTGTTCATTGAACCAAAATCCATGGGCCTTTTTCTCAGGATCACATGACAGTGAGTCAAACATCATTTATCTTGACTTCACTATTGTAGAGTGAGGTCTTCCCAACTCCAATGGATAGCCAAAACATAAAATCTGGTAATTCCAGAGCTCGTCAGGCTCATACCAAAACTAACAAATCTCAAATCAGGAGAGCAAAATAACATGCAAAACACATGAATCAACGCAAAGACGGAATGAACCACGCGAACAAACTAAATGATGTATGTTCTCATTAGACCTTTGTCCGCACAAGCCAAATTCCACAAGTTCTAGCCTTTCACCCGCAAGGAAAAGTGTTCGACACAATGGCAGCGAAAATCCCCAAACAAAAATCCTTCGGATTATCAAATAGCTCATCGGAACATCAAACCGGAAAGAAAAAGAAACACACACCTTTCTCCAGACGGACCACCTTCGCTCCGAACCAAGGCATAAACTGAAGAAGAAAAGGAGGAGGAGGAGGAAGAGCAATGCCGGATGGAACTCATCTTCTGTTTCAGAAATAACAAGGCCGATGACCTAGTTCGAATTTTCAAAAAAGGCGCGGACGGAGCCGAGGGCGCGGAGCCGTGGCGCTTGTGGCGTGGGAGGGGGGGCAGAAGGCGGGAGGGCTGTACCGCGTGAGCATCCTAGCACAGATAACTCGAGTGTCTTCGTCTCAACCGAGAAGGAAGCCGAGAAGGAAAAGATTGAAGGACGAAGAAAGTGGAGGAGGAGGAAGGAGGACGTAGCCGATCGGACTTTGCTGTCGGGGTTTATGAATATAGGGAAAGCCGCGGCAAAGAAACTGGAAACAGAGCCTGTCGGCCCAAACCACCTGGACCGGCCCATGGAAAAGACAGTAGCAGGTTCACTGAATTAGGCCGGTCGGTCCAAACTAGGGAGACGGGCCCGCCGCAAAGAAACCAGGACTGAATTGGGCTAGCAAGCGCTAACCACTAGGCCCGGCTCACTGGAGTTGTTGCTTGCTTACACATACACCCCCACAAATAGGAAATTACAAGAAAGTCCTTTTTTATTTTTCCGATTTTTTTTTCTTGAAGAAAATTTTGCACAAATAACGATAGAAGAACATAGAGCACATGAGTAGCACGAAACTTTATGCCCAATTAATCCATCCTTTTCAATTAACTAATCAATAAATCACACAGTTCAAAACAAATAATATTTTTAGTTCGCGATATAAATTTCATATCGTCATGTAATTTGACAATTTTTTTGTCATTTTCTTCAATCGAAAGTGGTCCATCCAGCAATAAATAATAATAATATATAGCAACAAAAATTCAAAAAAAAAAAAAGAAAAAAAAAAGCAAGCGGCCTCGAAGCTTTTTCTTGGTGCATGGCAACTATTTCTTTGGCGAAAATGACCAAGCATGCGTTGGCAACTTGGCATAGTCTGAGGTGATGGGAAAGTAAGAGGCAGCACTGCTTCCAGTTAAATTTTTTTTGAATGTTATATTTTTAAATATATTATTTATTAAAAATTAAATAAATAAATTTTAAAAAAAATATAATAATTTATTTTTAAAATAATATAAAAAAAATTAATTATTTTTTATATTTAATTAATAAATTAGTTAAAATAATTCTGATTTTCATTTCGAATTATATGGCACCCTTCAACTTCACTCGGGTATTTCACACGCAAATCCAACTAAAAGACAGGCGCTCTGCACTGCTCGAGAAATCGACATGAAAAATGTAGGTGAACTGCACCGCAAATTGACGCAATTCAAGAAGTTCTTTCTCCCTGCACTGCCGTGCAATTTCTGTGTTCTTTGTTTTTCCTACAAAATTATGAGCAGCTTTGAATCTTACTCGGTCGTCTGATTGACCAAGTATTCTAAATTTATTTATTTTTTATTTTTTTTTTGGTTTATAGACTTTGATCACACGGTAATTTAGCCGATTCGTTAGTCTATTGCCATCGTGATTCGGTCGCATCGCAGAATATCTGATAATTTTATTTCATTCATATATTGCATGCATATCACGACTAAAATTAAAAAATTAAGGATTTATTTGAATCGAAAAATAGCGTCGATCGCGAAGCAGAGTGATTTGGACCTGATCCAATCCTGACCGCGACGACCGGAAACAAATCCGGACGCGGTCCTGCACGCAATATATAACAAAATAATTAATTATATATATTCCTGAGAATCTGAGATGAACAAATTATTAATTAGAATATCGCGGGTTAAAATAAGAGCGACTTGGACGGTGGTATTCCACAAAACAGGATGAACGGCCAGGATCATCCGCTGGCCGAAGCAGTAAATTGCCCAGAAGCCGACATGGAACTTTCCCCCCGCGGAGCAACGTACCGCTGCTCTTACCCAACAAGGCTCCGTCAATTCGACGTAGAGAAGACACGTGCCCTTTACTGCCGCCCACAACCTCGTCCGCGGGCCAACAGAATCGAGCCAGCACCGAATAAAACCTCCTTCGCGCTTTTCGCGTTTTTCTCCGTCCATTTCTGTACATACATACCAACGCCATCGCCACGTCGCCGGAACCTCAGATTCCTTGCCGGTGCCTTTGATTCCTCGCCAGATATGGACCGGAACGCTGCCGTGGAGGAGCTGACTTCGGGGGCCAGCGGCCGGATCATCCCTGTGTACCGCTCGATGCTCTCCCAGCGCGCGCTGCTCCGCCTTTTGGCCTTCGTCCAGGCCGTCGCTCTTTGGTTCTTCTT
The DNA here is from genome assembly GCA_005019695.1 of Trichopus zeylanicus subsp. travancoricus. Classification (NCBI taxonomy): domain Eukaryota; kingdom Viridiplantae; phylum Streptophyta; class Magnoliopsida; order Dioscoreales; family Dioscoreaceae; genus Trichopus; species Trichopus zeylanicus. Next base: position 108,061 of record RXID01014475.1, on the reverse strand, counting down.
CCTCCTCCGTCGAGGCGCCAGGGAATCTCGGAGTCCGATTTCATCCAAGAATTCCGGCCCGTCGATGTCATCGCCGAGGAGGAGGAGCGGGGGGAGGTGGAGAGCTGGGGCTGAGGAGGAGGACGTGAGGAGAAGGAGGGCGCTCGCGGAAATGGTTACCATGGTTGTCGAGTCGGAGGATGGTGGAGATGAGGGGGTCGGGTGCCGATGGGAGACCTCCGTGTTTGTGGGGACGAGGAGGAACACGCTCTTTTGCCGGTCGTGGGTGCCGGCGTCGGGGGATACGAAGTAAGGAATCGAAATCCTTTCCTTGTTTATGGGGTTTTTTATTTTTGGCGATTTTGTTTCTGGCTGGGCGAGAAGGAAATTTTTTTATTTTGATTTGCGTAAAAAATTTTGTTTTTCGGTTCCTTGGGGTTGAGAAATAGCGAAATTTAGGAAATATTATTGTCAGAGTTGTGCTAATTGGGTAGGAATCCGCGGGCTTCATGCTTCCAATGTCCGCATGAAGCTTAAGAATTCTGATTAAAATTTAGGTTTCTTGGGTGGAATTCATTCGTGTGAGATGGAGATACATTAAAATATCCTCTCTTTTTTCTTATTTTCGCACACTGTAGAGATTTTTCTTTGTCTCGGGAGGGAAACAGAGACTAGGAAGTTGGCTATTCAATTTCTAAAATCCCATTTTTGTCCTGACAGCCTAGCCATTTGTTGATGCCGCAATTAGTTTTTGCAAGTGCAAACTATTGAATCTAGGCCTGATACTTAGAGCATTAATTCTTTTTCTGGTTTTATTTCGTTTGTTTTTTACTTGTATTTCGGGAATTGCATTGTTTATTTTCTAGCAACCCGGGAGGCAATTGCGGTTTTTATTCTTTCTTGTGAGGAACAGAAGTTTGCATTTGTTTGGAGTACTAGTCATTGGATTTATTATCTCCTCACTTAGCAGTTTGCAATTTTTTCAATAGTGGGCTCATATTTATTGGACATTAAACATGGGGAAGTATAAATTCTTTTGATATTTGTGAATGAGGAAGCTTGCTAAGACATGTTTTCAAGCTTTTTATGCTTACTGTTCTTTTTTTAAAAAAACTCTTGGCTGTAACAACACCATTCAATTCATTGTTATAGCTGGCATTTCACTGGATACAGATACTGATGCTTCAATATACATCAGAGACTTCTTTTTTCCATGTGTTTTATTTAATTTGGACTTTCTTAATTTGACTGGCATTACTTCATAATTCATTTCATGGAAGTGAGTGTAAATGATGCCTGTTGATACGATAGGTTATTGTAGTCCTTATATGCTATTGCACCATGACATTTATTCCTTATACTTTGCAGGGCCATTTTGGTGATCATTCATGGCCTCAATGAGCACAGGTATGGACACATTATACCAAATCATTCTGTAATACTTTTAGGTTTCTTTTTTGAATTGGTTCTGCTTCTCACACAACGTCATCACAACTATTCATTGCCATACGATGCATTTAGAATGAATGGCTGTCTGATCTGGTTTGAAAACTAGATGGCCACCTATTAAAGCCAATTACTTCTGTGAGATGCTGGTCTGAACCTAACCAGGTCCACTATCAGTTAAATTAACAATTCTAGGTGGTCCCAAGTATTAAGTTTGTTGCTTGTTGGTTGAGCTGCTGAACTAGAAGACCAGGTTTGGTGCATTTGGTGGTTGCCAGCTCTTATGCATATGGCTAGAGACTAGGAAGTCATCAAATCTTTAGCACCTAGTCCATTGTTATCTGACAATACACTCTTTTTCATTTTCAGTGGAAGATATGCACATTTTGCAAAGCAGTTGACTTCATGTAACTTTGGTGTGTATGCCATGGATTGGACAGGTAAGCACTTGTAGGTGCTATGCTTGTTCGTTATTTCCACTTCTCTGCTTCCCAATCGTAATTTGATTGCCCTGTAATTGATATACAGTAAACTCGAAAGTTGCATTTATGATATAAACAAGTGAAATGTAAACAGCTCTAGAGCTAGTTGTTAGATTAGCTGAAATGTGAAGCAAAGATAGGATTTGACCCTTCTTATCACATGAGATTCAGTTTTTGATGTTTCAATCAGTCTTGCTTTCAATAGACTGATTTGATGTTGACATGATGGTTCCTGTCCTTTCTTACAATTCCCAAATTCTTAACACTTGTACAGTAAGAATGGGAAGCCCTTTACCTGGTACATGTCTGGTAGATGTAATTTGGAAAGAACAGTGATGTATTATATGGCTTCAACTTGTTTGGGTTCTTTGTGAGTTGCAAAAATGGCAGTTCTTAATACCTGTAGGCTGACTTATTGATATTGTACCTGAACTAGGCCTTTAACATGTGTGTGCACATTATCCAAATGGTGCTTGTCCTCTGATCATGCATTGCTTGCTATTCATATCTACAAACATTGTTAGTACTTTCACTAGGTTCCTCTCTTAAATGGTACACTGAAAACCAATTCACTACTGATTCTAACAATTAACTATGCTTTAGATGTTTCTTATCGTTATACTTTTGTCATTAATTTCATAATGCTAGCAATGCAATAAATTCCTTGTTATAATCTTTGATAGGACATGGTGGCAGTGATGGATTGCATGGATATGTACCATCCCTAGATTATGTAGTTGCAGATACTGTAAGTTCTTTCAGTTCTACATGATCGCTTTCTGTTTACTTGTCAACAAGCTGTTTATTCTATTTGATGCTCTAAGCTTTGATTCTATAATCAAGGCTTGAGACATCTGATTTGTGCAATCCCACGTATTTATGTACAAATTGTTAAATAACTTGTTCATGTTTTCCACCTGTTGTAACTAGTACATTTTCTTTCCCAGCACATGTGTTCTGATTGATGCTATTCATGTTTCTGAGTGATCCGTGATTTTCTCCATGTGTGCAGGGCATCTTTCTAGAGAAAATCAAATCAGAAAATGCTGATATTCCATGTTTCCTTTTTGGCCATTCTACAGGTGGAGCTGTTGTTTTGAAGGTAGTGTCATGCGGTTCTCATCTGTTGCACTTATCATATAAGCTTGGTCATTGTTGTTTGTTCTTATCAGCTTCTGCATCTGTAGGCAGCTTCCTGTTCACATGTTGAGGGCATGATAGAAGGAATTGTGCTAACTTCACCAGCACTGCGCGTGAAGCCTGCTCATCCTATAGTTGGGGTACTTCATTTTCATTCATATTCTTACCTATTTTCCTTTTGGACTAGATATCTTCTAATATTTTCTTAGATTTCTATGAATTGGTTTGTCAAACTTGCATTTTTCTGGCCTGCAAAAATGAATTCTATTTAGACAGTGTATTTTATACACTGTGGAGGTTCAGGAAACTTAGTTGTGATCTTGTGAAGCCAGTAGTCAATTAAATGGAATTCCTTGCTATAAATGGAAGCCATCTAGTCCATCTCAGTAATCATATTTAAAATTAAACTAAATTGGATTTCATGGCCAGTCGAGAAGGTAAATCACATTTCATGAAAGGTACAGTTAATCAAATGCATCCCATTTTCATGTTCATGTGTACACTGTACAACTTGTGGAAATGATACTTCATCAAATGTAGCGCAAAAACCTAAATTCCTTCAGATCAACCCAAATTACAACCATATTGTTCGTGTGGGAAGTCATGAAAATATTGTAACTCTGCAAACTTGCAATGTGGTCAGACATTTTCAGTAAAGCTACAAGTAACAAACATCAAATTAAATTTGGCTTCTGGCATTTGTGGCAGGCTGTGGCTCCAATATTTTCCATGGTGCTTCCCAAGTTTCAATTCAAGGGGGCCAACAAAAGGGGAATCCCTGTATCAAGGGACCCTGCTGCTATGTTGGCTAAGTATTCAGACCCATTGGTGTACACCGGACCGATAAGGGTCCGAACAGGCTATGAGATCCTTCGCATTTCCTCCCATCTGATGCAGAACATGAAATCAGTCACTGTCCCATTCTTGGTCCTCCATGGAACTGCTGATCGGGTCACAGATCCCTTGGCTTCTCAGGATCTGTACAATGAGGCTGCTTCGATGTACAAGGACATCAAGCTTTACGAGGGCTTTTTGCATGACCTTCTGTTCGAGCCCGAGCGTGATGAGATTGGAGCTGACATTATTAGTTGGATGGAGAAGAAACTACAATTAGGAAGCTTATAAGAAAGTTCATGATACCATGATCAGCCGTGTTTCGAGTCCCAGGCCACCGGCAAACAAGAGCCAGGCTTGGTAGCCATCTGAAGCATTCCTTCTTCAATTGATGGGTTGTAGTTTGTATGATTGGTACATATGTTATTCCAATTCAATTATATGATTTGGATTTAATAGCAATAATGTTGCAATATAGATTCCTTGTCTACTCGTATGGTGGATGATAATGATCGTAGTGGCCAAACATCACCATTCGGGTTCACGAAACGAGTTCAAATCGGGTCAAGTTTATAAGTAGATTAGTTTGAATTCGATTTATTTATTAAATGGATTAAATTTTTGAATTTGAATTCGGTTTGATTTTTAAACGAATAATCTAATTTAATTCAAATTGATTCATTTATTAAATAGATCAAGTTGGGATTGTGATCCGATTTGACCTAAATTAATATATTTAATTAAATAGTTCATAATTTGATTCAATTGAGCCGGATTAATTTGCTCGAATCAATTCAGATTGATTCAAATGAATTTAAGTCAATTCAATGTATTTAATTAATATAATAATTATAACAATATTTAAATAATCAAAAAATATTATTATTAAAATTTAATTATAATAAAAAATATTTAATTTATAAATAATAATTTCAAAAATTACTAAAAAATATTGTAAAATAAAAAATATTAAATAATTTTAATTAACTTAATTAGTAAATAAATTGATCCGATTCGACTCAACTCATTTATAATTCGATAAATAAATGCGTGAATCAAATTATAAATAAGTTACACAAGTTGAGTCAATTACCATCCAAATTTTTTCAAATCATTATCGGGTCAAACCTATTGAATCCGATTATAATAAATTTAAATTTACTAGTCAGGTTGAGATGAGTCATGTATTATCAAGTCTCGTCTTCAAGAGAATGCACCATATGTTGAACAGGGAGAACCGTATTCTGTGCGACTCGATTGAGATTTGAGAGGATGTGCATTGTTGTGCCTCTCAAGGGACAGGATATCATAAGGAATTCGAAAAATTGTAGATTGTGGATTACCTCAAGTTTGCTAATCTAATTCGGATTGTTTGGGAAAGCAAGAGAATAGTTGGATTCCTCATTATCTGAGAAATCACACTTTTCTACATTTCCTGTTTCATTGAGAAAAAATAAGTTGTTGATATTCAGGTTTGTCAATGTTTCTCCATTTACTGGTGTTTAAGAGATTGGAGCATCAAGAATCTTTCTTTAAAGACAAAAGAAAAGAGCAAAACTTTGCAAAACTTTCAAAAAATAATATAAAGAAGATTAAAAATAATCAGACACAAAGCCAGTTCAGACACAGATACTAGAATTTAAATCTTGGAAGCAACATCAAGCAGACCCAAACAAACAAAAAAAAGAAAATTCAACTAGAAGCAATACTAGCAGTAGCGGCAGCATGAAGAGCATCGTGAAGCTTGGCAGCAATGGCTTCCACTCCATTCTGAAGGTAGGAGATGAGCCCCTCCTCTGTCCACCCCTTCACTGGCTCTGCCTCGAACAACCACTCAACTCGGCACCCGCGGCCGCCTTCCACCACCCTGAACTCCGCGAGGTACATTCCAAACCCCATGTTGCTGTCCACGATCTCATAACTACAGCTATGCCTGCAAGAATCTAAGCTCACCAACCTCTCTTTGACCCAGTAAGCCGGCTCCCCGCCATCGGCCATCTGTGAGCTGGCACAGTATCTGACGCAGCCAGGAAGCCCGGGCTCGCCGTCGACATGCCGGCACGTGCCGACGGTCGGGAGCCACTTGTGGAAGGCAAGGAAGTCGCCAAGGAGCGACCATACTTGGCCCGCAGTGGCGCCGCTGAGCTCTACAGAGACCATACCTTGCCATTTGATGTTGTTCTTCTTCCTCTCTTCTTCTTCCTGTTTGTGATCCATTAGAGAGAGAGAGAGAGAGAGAGGGAGAGAGTGAGATAGTGGTTGGTTTGGTAGGAAGTGAGAGGAGAGTCAGGTTTCGTTTGGGAAAGGAAGGTGGCGAATCTTTTCACACTCGGACAAGAAGCTTGGGACAAAGTGAATGGCAAATCTTTCACGTGCATTGCAGGCGTGCGCGGCCCACGCGTTGGGCACGGATTGGATGGAGAAATTTTTCTTCGACCGACCACTTGAGCAATTCAGAATTGGCTATTACAACCATTTGTCATTTTAGCCCTTCCGGTGGGCAATAACGTGAAAGCAAGTCTAACTGAATGCCAATTTACAATAAAATATGGAGTCCGCCTAACCATTATGATCGCAAAAGACTGAAGTTTCTCCTGAAAAATCACCTGACCAACCAATTAAATGTTCATTCATGCATCAGCACAATGATTGAAAAAGAAAATGAAGGGAATTCCTGAACAGGAACATCATAAAACCTGTCCTATAAAATTTGAATAATCTTTACATTGAATCTGAGTAAAAAATCAAGGATGGGAACACAAAAGCAGAAACTCGAAGGTGAAAATGAAACCATAGCTAAGGAAAAAGGTAGTACATGTGCAAAAAATAAATAAAAAACATGATGCAGGAACCACATTTTTCAGCCAATCTAAAATTCTTCCTTCTGATTTGAATCTGGCTTAGTTGCCGTGGAATCTGCAAGTTTCTTTGGTTGAGTAGCCTTCGCCGAGCTAGATGGTGCTAAAGCTACTTGTATTGCTTTCCAGTTCCGATTACCACCTTGTTGGCCATTGCCACTGCCCAATTGAGATCTCACTTTACCTTTCGACTTTCGTTTAATATTTGCATCTGAAGGGGCACCATTAGCCCTCATTTGAGCTGCAGAAGCACTGCCATTATTGGATTGAGCTTCGACCTTTTCCTCTTTTGTCTTCCGCTTGCTAACAAGAGGAGAACTGGAAGCTCCATGCCCATGTTCTTTATTAGTCAGTTGCTCACTAGCCTTCGTATCAGCTTTTCCTTCCCTGGAAGCATCATTAACAGCAGGAAGCTTAAAAACAGATGCACCAGCTGCTTGAGAATCAACTGCCTCCCTTTTCCCAACTGCATTTCCATCTTCCTTCTGCATGTCGGTATCAGCTTTTGTGACAGATGTTGCCTCCTCTGACGATTTGTCACTAGCAATGCTTTCCTGAGAAGCACCATCAACATGACTATCAACTGAATCCTTTATTGACGCCTCATAGTTTGTTGGCATCACTCTGTTGTTCTCTGGATTGGGTTTTGACGGGTCAGAGAACTCATCTTCAGTCTTTGAATTAGCGTTGCCAGCTTCTGCATTTTGGGTATGAGAAGTTTGTGACCCAGAAGCACCACCTGTTGGGGATCCAACATTGTTACCAGAAGAAGTTTTGTTCTCAGTTGGTGATTCATTGTTCTGCCAATAAGATTTTGAATCATTTGTTGCTTTTTCTGCATTAACTTTGGCTTCAAAATCATTGTTTCCTTGTGATCCAACTTCTTGACTTTTTTTGGAGGCTTCTTCTGTTGTCTGTGTACCAACAGATGCATTAGAAGATCCTTGTGTCCCAGATGCATTGCTGTTGCTACTATCACCAACATTTTCACTTGTATCACTGTTATGAGTTGCATTTTCACCACTGATTAATGGATTGGTGGAGCTTGAAGTGGTTGCTCCCTTGCCATCTAGAACTCGATCAGAAGAATGATCCCCATTCATTTGGCTAGGAAGATGCAAAACTTTCTTCTTTTCTTTTCCAGAATCCATTTTTGTTCTCCCGCCTGCACTCTTATTTTCAGAAATACCATCAGTGCCCTGCTGCTCCTTTGCATTTTTAGCAGTATCTTCTTGAGACTCTTGGTTTTGATTAGATACTTTGTGGGAGCCCTGCTGTTGCTGTGCATTATCAGCAGTATCTTCTTGAGACTCTTGGACTTTGTTAGATATGTCATCTTCTACATTCACTTCAAAATGTCCTTCGGTTGAGTCCTCTTCACCTCCATTAATCTCCTTGCTGTCATTTGGTTCAGCAGAGTCCACTCCATTTCTGTCTGCATTTACACTTCTACCACTCCCAGGATTACCTTTGCGGCCCATATATATTTCTCCATCTCCAGTCCTGAACTTTTTGTGATCACTAGCAGCATATTCTGACTTTTTATCAAATGAATGCTTGACTTGGTAGAGTAACCACAAGGCCACGCCTAGAAACAAGGCCACCTGGACTGCCCTCTTAATCTTAAAACCTTTGTTTCTTTGGTTCCTGCCCATTAAACTATAAGACATGGCTCACGTTGACAACTGCCACAACTGGATCTTTCTCTGAGCAGGAACTAGAACGCCTAATCAACATTTGAAGGAAGCTTGATAATAAATAAAAAATATTAAAAGTGAATCTTATATTAACCTGTGAATTGACAAAACAAATACATTATCCAAAAAAATATAAGGAAGCAACTAAGTACAGTTTCCGAAGGGGATTTGAGATAATTTGTTTTTTTCTTGTTTCCAATCATAATCTCTGGCATAGAGCTCATGTCGAAGAAAATTTTCTTATCAGTGTAAGCAGAAGGTAGAATTTTCAATAATTCGCCAAAACACGAAAAAGAACAAAAAAAAGTACTGCAGGGCATCATTTTTTTACTATTAACTGCCTGCAAAATTTTAACCGTGCAATCCCTTTCAACATGTTTTATCAGCCTGAATCAAGAGAAAGAAGATGGCAGAGTGTAATCTTTTGGTGCGACTATAAATTACTGAAGCAAACTGATACGAAAACTAAAGTCGACCGCTGTAATGCAAAAAAGAGAGACGATTAACCAGAACATAACTGACCAATTTAGAACATGAAGATCCAAATTTTGAGGCATAAATATCAGAGTCCATATTTACTAATCCACCGAACGAAAAAATGTAGCCAGGACAAATGAATGTTCGAATCAACTAAATATTCGTCAGTCGATATTATCAAACCCCCAAGCAAGCAAACTATGTATTAGAAGTTGAAACCAACACACTAGAACACCTTTCGTATGCAATTGAACTTTTTTATTCCCAAGCATTTATCCATTCTCGTTATCAGATAAATGCTTATAGCAAACATTCTCCTCTATGAGATCCAAATCAACCCCGAACAGTAACAACCATTTCTCCCAAATCACCCTTCCAACAAGATTAGTTGCATTTCATCTAAACATATCGAATAATCTAATTCAATTAACGCCAAAAACACAGTCCGAAGCCACGAAATTTTTTCAGAAGAAACTCCTCCTGCATTCAAATTCCCCAAACTTTTCCATTGAAAACGCAACACAATGCTCATCCAATTTCCAATCCAAAATTGACACAGCTTCCTCAAAGATCCCATCATTCAACGGGATCCGAACAAGAAATCCACTCAGAAGCATTCAATCAGACATCTCAGCAACAAAAATTCGATCCAATATTTAAACAAAAATCAGAAAAAAAATTTCCAAAAAATCAAGATTACCTGAAAACGCTAGATGCCTGGAGAGAGAAACCGAGAGAGCCCTCAAGAAGAAGACAGAAATCGCTGGATGACTGGAAAGAGAAACAGAGAGATCCCTCAAGAGAAAGACAAGATGCGATCCAAAGTTCGATTCTTTTTGTCGAAAATTTTCCCTTTTTTCCCTTTTTTTTCGTATGTTGAGGTAGTAGTCAATGAAGGGGAAGAAACATCCAGAGAGAAGTTGGTTAGGGAACGAGGGAGACCGTTTGTTTCCCGATCTTCCCAAAATGCCCTTCACTAATAATTTTTGGAAAAAATTTTCAAAAATCTGCTGAGAATTTTCAAATCAATTTTTTAAATTCTCAATAATTTTCTCAATTAATTATTATTAGTATGAAAAATTCATATCCTGAATTTTACGTCATATAGTCAAATACCATGGGTAATATTTCACACTATAATAGTATATGACAGTATTATATATTTAGAAATTAAATTTTAGGATAAAATATACATATTTTTATTTTATATATAATGAGTTTTGATGGTAATATTTAATTCTGAATGATATATACTTAATTTTAATTATTTTATTTTAATTATATTCATATGATTAAAAAAATAATAGTAAAAATAATTGACCTAAAAAAAACCAATTACTTGATTTATGTTGAGTGGTTGAATGAAAATTTTTAGAAATTTGAAATATTTTCAAAGAGTTATTAAAAAATTTTCTTAATTTTTATCTTTACAATAAAAATAGTTGATATATTATCCGACTAAATTCGTATCCCTGAATAAAATACAGTGTATAATGATACGATTGTACGTATTATATCTAGACGCTTCAAGGGCATACAAGAGGGCGACACACGTATTGGAGTTCATGGCTCTGTAATTCGTTTAGTAATTAGAATTTATCATTAATTTCTTAACAAAATTTAAACTTAAGATTTTTTTTTCATGAACGAAAAGATAAGTATAACCATTAAATCAGTAATTAAAATGTCTGTTATCTGATCTTCTGCTTGATACTATATTGTTATTGGAGTTGGTTAAACCCTCAAATCCATATGAGCTTTTGCCAGCTTATAAGTTGACAGCTGTAGGAATCTTCTTTGCTTAATCCAAGAGTATTAACAATTTGGCGTTTTTAATTAAGCATTAGATAGTTGTCACATATTCCCTGCTCATAAGAAAAATTCTTAAACAACTTCTTAATCTCTTCTTTATCATGCGTGGGAGCTTGCGTGGCACCTTGATGCTTGTGTGATGTATCAGGCGAAGGTTGTCTATCGCCAATCAGTCGCAACATATTCACCGTGAAGCCAATCAAATGCAGATTATTGATCCACGAAGCTCCGGTTTTTCTCTTGACGGTGAGTTATAGTTTTGGGTACACGATTTGCAACCGCTGTCACTCGAGTTTTGATCTATTATAGAAGATGACGGACTGTCATGTTATTTTATTTGAAAAGATGTAATTAAAAAAATTATAAATAAAGAAAATAAAATAAAATAAAATAAGAAAACTATAACAAGAAATCATCAGTGTAAATTTACGAAAAATAATCTCTTTTATTACTATTAGTAAAAAAATTACTTATATCATGCTTAAAATTTACAAATAACTACCTCATAATCAACACTATTTATTTTTTTTTTCATTATATCATATTATTTAATGTTAAGTGTAAAAATATTTTTTTTTAAGTTTCTTTCTTTTTTTTTTCTTATCTTACTATAGAAAATTCTAAATACTATTTATCATATTATTTAATGTTAAGTGTAAAAATATTTCTTTTTTAAGTTTCTTTCTTTTTTTTTTCTTATCTTACTATAGAAATTTCTAAATACTATTTATCATCGTTACCTAGTAAAATTAAATAATAAATGTGATTAGAGGTATAATAGTCTTTGCATATTAAATTAAATAATAAAAAATAATATTGATTAGAAAATAGTTATTTATAAATTTTATTCATAATAAATATGTTTTTTTTATTATAATAATAAATGGTGATTTCTCAAAAATCTGCAAACACACGTTGTGATTCTCTTTTAAAATTTCAAAAAAACATCTCAAATTCTTTCTGTCATCACATTTGCTCTTGTTTTCCTATCCTAAATCCCAACAAATATCCTATTTTAGTTTAGATTTTGGTGATGAGATGTGTTGTGGGAAGAGATGATTGATTAATATTGGGGGGAGTCAAAAGAGTGTTAAATCGAATCAATATAATAAACCACACACCAAATTATTCAAAAAATATAAACTCATGGGATATAAATTTTTTTCACTATATATATTAAATTCTAACTATCCAATATTCGATGTGGAACTAACGGGTTATACCTAACATTATAACAATCTATTCATTCAAGTGTGATCTAACAATATCAATTTTAATATTCTTAATCAATAATTCTCTATCAAATTAATTTCAATCAGTGTTATTAGGAACCATTTAATGTTAACTAATAATCTCCCTTTTAAGTGGTAGCATCGGAGATTTACTACTAATTACACAATCTCTTTTTTGACTCAATTTTCAAATCTAGCACCAACACTTAATTAATCACACTCAATAGAATATCGATTTAACCCTACACCTCCTGCAAAAAGGCTTTGTTTCTACTCCAATTTGAGCCTGAAACTAACATATGTTTCTACTCAATTACATCATCGATTATCAAAATAGTATACGTTATCATATGACTTGCCCATGTGCCGTTTTCATACGGACCTTATTTCAATATCTGACTCTAAGAGATTAATTTATTGAAAGTACTAAGATAATTAACTATATTTGTATCTTTACCTAATTTGATATTTTTTAAGCTCCCTCTAATAAACCCGTACTCTCGACAACAAAAGAAATAGGTGTAACACTACCAAACATTGACAGGGATAGATGGCTGGACTTGGGTGGCTATCGAGGAGCTCATCAGAGGCAGCTCAAATTGTTTACCAAGAAAGATATTTCACAAATGGGCGTTCACGAGCTACTGGACGCGCTCCGTCTCCCCTTGGCATACGATGCTAACGAAATTATTTATTACAAGAATTTTCATCATCTACTTGACTTGAAATGCCAATCCATTGTCTCACCTTCCATACCAATAGGCTCAGAATGTTGATGATGGAGTGGGTGCCTAGTATGATTGAGCTGCAAGAGGGTGGCCAATACTATTGTCTATTCTAGCTTCCTAGAGATTGCGTTCAACGATGACATATTGGAGCTCTAATTTCATTATTTATTTAATTAATTGATGTAAAATTAATTCATTATAATTGATATCATAATAATATTACAAGCAATCTCAACAATCACCGGTAAGAGAAGGGAGGTGGAGTTACTTTCATTGAATTCGATTTCATCGGATGATTACGTTAGTTCCCAAATTTTGTATAAATTTTGCATAAACTCAAAAATTAGGATTTTCTGCAATACACGATTATTTATATTTTATATTCTATTTTTATCACGAGATTAATTAATTTAAATTTTGATTTTTGGTTGACGGATCATAGACATTTTTCCAAGCAACCACGCTCAACGGAGAGGAGCATTCATCGCCCATTCAATCGGGACATTTCTCCGAGCATCACAAACAATTTATCCGGACAACCATACTCAACGAAGACAAGCATTTATCGCATAGCGAGATGATCGGGAACCTCTCTTCTGATTTAATATTTCATATATTTTTGTCGAATTAGCATAGCACTGCCTCAACGTAGCCTGTTTTGGCCCAACAAGGTAGAATTTGGCCCGTCTTTCTTACAAAGCCCAGCTTATCCGGGCCCTGTCTTGCTTCGAATTAACGACTCTGTTTACATTTATGATTTATCTTCTTCCACTTAAACCTTAAAAGTGATTTATTTTGGCTATTAATCAGCGTGATTTTTAATGATAATTTCATTTGGCAGTAGTTATCAAATCAGCTATCGCAAGTATGACTAGAATAAAACTGGTTTTATTCCATTGCTAAAATCAAACACCCTCAAATCCCTGATTATTGTACTTAATCTTTCCGCTTAATGTTGTATTAGCATTTTAGTTGGTTAAACCCTCAAATCCATGTGAGCCGATGCCAGCTCGGCTGACAGCTATAAGAATCTGCTTAGTCCTTTCATGGAATATTCTTACTTAATCTAAAGATTTTTATAACAAGCTCTTCGCATCATTTATGTAGGTGTAATGCAATCAATCTGTTATTTAGAATTACATAATTAAAAAAAAAAAATCTGTTTTCTTTCTTTTAAAATAAATTGTGGATTAAGACCACACAACCAGATATTCTAACAAAGATTTAATTACACAAACGGCTCAATCCATCTCCTTCGTGAATCCAAAAATTTTGATAACTATGATTTGGTCGATTTTACAAAATATAATGATGAGACGATCCTGGCCATCCACTGAACACATGTCTATTAGGTCGCAATACGTGTATCACATTTATCTCACCTGCTTACTTACCGACAATGATTAATAGATTAGGGTTTCCATGTGTTCCATGCATTGGACGGTCTTATCGTAAAACAACTTGCAATTCGTTGGATCTCTTCCTATCGTGTCGGACTTGAGTGCTACCATTTTTGCTACGAGGGTCTTTTCAGATTCTATTAGATTAAAAAAAAAATAGTTGATGTTTTTTATGATGGATTTTTTGGAAACCTCCAATAATAATATTGGTGATATACTAAAATAAATAGGCTGAATCGAAAGATTAATAAGAACTGAATCCAAATTTGGATCATGAACCGGATTATCCGAGATAAAAACTTGCTTTAATACCGAGCTGTAGCAGCCCGACACTATTTTGACATGGAGTTGTGGAGGTCTCCGCGTTCTCCATTTGCTTGGCTAGCTACAAATATTTTTTTTTAAGTCAGATAAATTTGTAAGAAAGTTACACTAAGGCTCCATAAAGCTTAGTACCTCGGTGCATGAGTGACAAAAGTCAAAAAATCATGAAATATTATTCACCTCCATTTTCAAGAGGAAATCTCGAAAGCTATAGAATTCATGATCATTCATTGAGGAAAATCTAATGTGACGATGATGCCAAGATCACAAGATTCTTATATGTTCCATTTCTTATAAATAACATAGTACTCAAAAAATTGGAACTAATACCAACTTCTTTTCTTTCACTATATTTTATGAGTTGGTTACTGTTTCGAACATAGGAACGACCATCGTTAAAGAATTTTCAACAATAGTCTTTATAGTTTTTTCCTGTTATAGATTGGCGTGAGGACAATCCAATGAATCAAAATCTCAAAAAATCTCTTGAGCCAAAATCAGTGACAAACTGAGCTACATTAACAAATATGTTATTTTTTAGAATGGTTTTTAGAAGAAAATATGTATCTAATCATTGTGTTCAATAAATCACTTTATTTATAAAATAATAAAAAATAAAAAATAATATAAGATAAAATTGAAGAAGTATAATGATATAGGGAATAAGAAATTTACTATCAATAGATTTTACAATTGTTTGCGAAAAAAAAAACTCCAAATTTTTTTATCTAACTAAATTCTTTACCGAGTATCCACGTCGCCTTCAATAATAATTGATGTTTTCTTTTTTTTTTCTCTATTATTTTTATTCTTCTTTATCTATTTTTATTCTTCGATAGAATATTTAAAAATTACTATCGAGTTTGAATTTTATTCTGATTATAATTTCTAATATGATATAATAGATATTTAAAATCATACATAAATTCAAATTTAATGTTAGATTCTTAATTTTATTTAAACTCCAATTCGAATTTGAAACATCAAAACTTAATATTTGGTATTACGAAACTTGGCTAAAGTCTTCCATTAAAATTAAAAATCCATCTATACGGAAAAAACAGTGAAAGAATACTAAATACCAAGTAATATCCTATCGTCCTAATCTTAGTATTACAGATCAAATACATCGTACAAGCGAGTTCACGTATATTGTATTTCCAAATACATCCTACCAAACAAACCCTAACCAAAGGGTGGCTGAGTTGAAGGTGGTGAGGCATTCCCCTTAACTAATTATTTCCTGTCATAAAATTAGTTTAAGCCACACAACTTAGCTAATTAATAATTAGACAGCCTCTTTTCCAAGCAAACACTCTTGTGTTCTTCTCATCTACCGTTTCGTCTATCCATTTATGGATCTCTTTCCTTTTCCGAGTCGGATAGCAAGATTCGCTCGACGCCTGTGAGAATCAGAGTATCACATGGACCCCTTTGAGCATGCATGCAAATAAGTTTGAGTTAAAAAGTTTTTTTCATTTATGTCCCTCGAAGTATAATTGAACATGTTTTCAGGGGATATATGTAAATATTTTGTTTTCTTATTTGAATTGAGAGACTAGTTGGATTCTCACCACCTCATCAGAGGATCTTACCAGATCCAATATAAGGAGTTCAACCCCAGTAGTGAACTCCACCACCTGAGCAGAAGCAAGGCAAAAAGCCATTGCAAGAACAAATTTTAAAAACAAGAAACAATATTTTAGATACTATGCAACACCAGAGTGCATGTTGATGTGGATGGATCACTTCTAAATCTATTCATCTTTAAGCAAGGCTTTTTCCTTGAGAAGGAATATAGATGTTGTTAAATCTCTTATTAAAACCAAGACAATAAGTGAAAAGAAGAACAAACTTTGAAATTCTCCTCAGACTTCAATTATTTGATAGAAACATCTTATTTTTAAAGAATATTGTTCATTGGCTGTTAGTATTTTCGTGCAAACCCTAATGTACTTCAACATGGAAAGAGACACATCACCTCAAAGAGATAGATGACTTCTTCCTTGGTCTCATCCACTCCATCTCCCCATTCCTATTCCAAATTTATTGAACATCTAGAAGGCTTTTTTTTTTTTTTTTACAATTATTTGTCTCTGTTCATCCACGAAAATACTGTGATTTTGCAGTGCATATCATTTCTGAAAGAAATTTGCATGAACTTCAGTATATTTTTAGAGGAATATATGAAAAAAAAAAAACCTCTTAATGGATCTGACTAGATGAGAAAGAAATGGATAATGAATTTTCTCCTTTGGTCTCATCCACTCTTCTTCCTTCTCATTTCAAATACAGCAACCATCTTAATCATAGAGCTGAGTATATGGTGGTGGATGATCTACGATAGAAGAAACTTTACTTTAGAGTTGATTTAAAAATTGAGCTCAGGACCTCGAATGGAGCTTTACAAGCCCTTGCTACATTGGCAAGATAAAAGCACAATCTGGTACCAGTCAGTTCTTCCTGGACTGCTTCTCAAAAGGAGAGCTCACTTCCCCTTTGTGTCAGCTCATAATTCAAGCTTTTTTGAGCTTTTCTTTTGCTTTCTTGTGGTTTAGGATAGGATAGGTTTGAGTTTTTTTAATCTACGTGGATTATTTCTTTCATTATGGAATGAAGATTGCAAGCTAGGGTATTAAGTGAGATCATCAACAGTGTAAATCTTATAAAATGCACATAAAATTACGGTATTTGTGGAGTATATATGGAAAAAAACTGCCTTCATTTCATTGTTTTTTTTTCAGTATTGAAGTTCATGGGATTGCAAGTAGAATCACAGTATGAGGTTAGTATTCAGAGATTAGAACCTAACACCAACCACCGTTCATGGTTCTTTATTGAATTGGCTGGCTTAGACAAAATATTTGTTGCTTTAATTTAATATTACCAAACTCGATTAAGACCTGGTTGGGAAACTAGATCAAGATATTAAGTCAATTAAACCAAATAGGATTAAATCTACAATGGAGGGATATTTTGTTTATACTTTACAGAACGAGCAGAACTTTTTAGGGGGCTAAATGAAAAAGTACTAAAGAGATATAGAGTGGAGTTGAAGGGGCCAAAAAGGAACCAAATGTGGAAGAGACATTATGTTTTCCCCCCTCCACCCTCAATTGTCTTTCTCTTCTTTAGCAGAGAAGGGAACACAATTCCACTATTCCAGTTTTTCACCACCATATTGTCCTCCCCTCCACTCATTGAGCCCCTAATTTTTCTTCTTATATTGAGACATTTTCTCTATAATTTTTACACAAATCTTATCGAAGTGAATTTTGTCAAATTAAGGTTGTGTTCTAAGTTATTCTCAAATTTCTCAAATGTGAGATTTTGATTTCTATTTAGAAAACAAATGAAAACTCCGCTATGTGTCGTCGATTCTCGATCTCGTTTGTCATTTTATGAAGCAAATAATGAATATCCAGATGTAATATATATATATATATAATAAAAAAATCGAATTTATTTTTTAAAAAAAATTCCCTGCCAAACCATCAAATTAAGCTCCCAAGGCCCCCCAGAAGCAGGAGCAAAACCTGCCTTAGATCTCTCATTTGGATAAGAGTGGTTGCATGGCTTAAAATAAAATTTAAAAATTTTTTTTTCCACATAAAAAGCTGGCAATAGCAAGAATCTAATTATTATAATTATTTATTTATTGGCGAATAATTGCAACTACCGAGCAAAATAAGCGACGGTGGGACTGTTCCTACTTGCTCTTCAAAAAGCATCGGCCATTAATTCTGCCCACTCGGAAGGAGATAATTCACAACCAATAATAATGTTTGCGTTGATGGAGTATGATGCACCAACGATTTCGTATGATTCATTTCTCGAGATTCGGGTTTGCTGATTCGGGCCTCCTCCTCGTTTGCCAGATTAAAAGAATGTCAGAAATGTAAGTCCGTGGCTCTCTCGCTCCTGACCCTATGCATTTGGTTTACAATAATTTAGAATAATTCGAATAAAATATAATAAAATATTTTTATAGACTATTTTCCTTTTTTTACTGAAACTGACTTTATAATAATCACAGAATTAATTAAATTTTTATATAATTTAATTTGATACCAAATTAAAATAATTAGTTTTAATTTATTATTATTATTTTTAGTCACAGTCTCAAATCAAACAGGGCGTTAGGTTCAGCATCGAGTTATGAGATTTGGTGCATCGACCGTTTGCGTCGGATATTATTCAACGGAAACATTAACTTTTTAAAAAAATTATTTTGGCACGTTAAATTTCTCCTTTTGATGTATTTGACAATGGATTTAAAATGGATGCTTCAAAGGGTTAATTACATATAATTCCTTAAAATTTTATTAAATTATATATTTTTATTTAAATTAAAAAATTTATATATAATTTTTTAAAATTTTGCTAAATTATATATTTCTTCTTAAAATTCAAAAATTATATATAATTTCTTGAAATTTTTTCAAATTACATATTTTTGTGGAAACTTAAAAAATTATAATTTTTTCTTAGTTTACTTAATATATTGAAAAAAATTTTGGATGTAAATTTACAAGTAAAATAAATAATATTTAGAAAAGATATATCATTTGACATTGTTTATGTTGAAATAAAAAAAATACTTTTAATCAGCTGTAAATCAATGTAAGGGAGAGCATGAATAAAAATTAACTTCAAGTCTAGTTTATATCGGAGTTTAAATCAAGTTATGACAAAATTATTATTGTACATTTCAATTTTAAATTTAATTCAAGATCAAAATGAAACAAGTTTAAACCAAACCAAACCAAAAGCAAAATAATAAATTTATATCTCAGGTTAAAATTTAATATAAGATAAAATATTTAATTAGACAAAAAGAGTTTTTTTATAATAATGACATAATTACAAAAAAAATTTCTGAGTCAAGAGTTTTTTTATTTTTTTATTTAGTCCAAATGATGTTAAATAATATATCTTCTTTAAATATTTATGATTTTAATGATAACTATATACATAATGAAATTTTTATAATATATTCAGTGATAAAAAATATTTAATTTTTAAGTTTGGAGGATAAATATATAATTTGAAAATTTTCAAGTAGCATATGTAATTTTTTAAATTTAAAAAATATGTAATTTGGTAAAATGTTTAAAAATTATATGTAAATTTTAAATTTGAAAGAAAATTATATAATTTAATAAAATTTTAATGAGTTATAGGTAATTGACCGTTTTCTTAATTTATTGCCAGCATGCCTCGAGGCTAATGTTTGGTACGCAAATGATGATTTAAGATCAACTTTACAGATAGCTTCATTCACAAAGCAAAACAATCCACAAAGGTGGCTTTCCTCGCAGGAATACATATTAAAGTTTTAAATTTCAGTCGAAATATTTTTGATTTCATATTTTTTAAAATATATTATATTTTTATTATTAATTATAATTAGCTTAGTAGTTAAGGCTTTAGACTTGGATCAAGATTATTTGAGTTTGATTTTTAGCTTTTACAGCTTTTTTCATAATTTAAATAAAGTTTATTTTATAATTTTAATAAATATATATTTATATAATTTTTTTTATCATTTTAAGTAAAAAAATTAAAAAAGATTTGATCAAAATTAAAATAAATTAATTTCGGTTAAAACGGACTAAACAGCAGAAACCTGGATGGATGACAAAACCGGATCAAAAATTAAAATTTAAAACCTCGATACATACAAAAATAAAATAAATTTAGAGAGCTAAGTGTAAATTCCAAATTTTTGATTACTTTAGGTGAGTTATCTGCAATTAATGTAAAATTTTAGTTCCATACGCCACGATAAATCATCAATCCAACATTAAATAGAAAGTAAACAAAACAATAAAGTCCAACTTAATACTCTAATCAATCACGAGACCTATTTTCCGCATAGTCTTTAATATTTATAAATAACTCCCATATTTTTTGAAAATTCATATTACTCCGTGCAGACTACCTTTTATTACAAATACCTCCTTTGATTTTTTCTAATACGTAATTACACTGACTCGTTTTTTAGTTTCGAGCCAGCAAGGTTGATCGATAGCCATACAAGACCAATGCGAGAGCTACGACATTCACCGACGCGATCGAGCGATCGAATTCAATGTGATTCGGGACCCAAAAAACCAAATTGATTCGAGACCAATCACCGGACGCGATCCAAACCGTTGGGAAAAATTAGCCCCAAATCAAACAGGTCCACCCAAATCTCTTTCAGAAATTAAGGTCACCCCTCTGGCGTAGACGACCCCTATCTATGGTGGCCCCCACCATCCCTTTCCCATAACCACGTGTCATTTTAATTTTACCCCATTTTTTCAAATAGCCCCCTTCATATACCAAATTTTACATTTCTTAGCTCTTAAGAACGCTCCAAGCACAAGGAACTTGTTGCCCAAACCCTAAAAAAAGTGCAACCCAATGCTGCCGCCACTTCAGGACTTCCTGGTAATTTTGGCGACAATAATGGCAGAAAACCTCTCATTTCTCCACAAATATGTTTCAAAAAATTTATTTTTGTGGCTTATATATAACCCCTCGTCTCCGCCTCTCTTTCTCACACCTAACTCAACCAGCTCTACTCCTCGGAGCTCTCTTCCTTTCGCAAGATTTCAAAAAAACCCTCGGAAAAGGAGAAAGTAAATCCAAGCAAACCAAGATGGAGTCTAACAATCAGCCGCCGGCAACCGTTGCGCGGCGTCTCTGGCACATCGTCAGGGTCTTGTACTACATGCTCCGCAAAGGAGTATCGAAGCACAAGCTCATGCTCGACTTCCAGCTTGCTCTCCAGCGCGGGAAGCTCGCCGGAAAGGCCATAAGCAACCTCCTCGCCTTCCACCACCACAACCACCACCACCAGAGTCATAGTTCTCAAACGAGCGGCGGCGGCGGATACTACTCCGCCTTCACTTGCCGCTCCGTCGACCCCAACATGGCGTTCTACAACCCCCGGGAGGTGGAGTTCAGCTGCAGCAACACCCCGGCCTACGTCCCCAAGCGGAAGCACCGCCACTACCATGAGAAGCAGTTCAAGAACTACGACGCAGCCGCCATCGCCAAGGTATTCGAGATCTTGAACGAGGTCTCCGACACTGACTCTGTGATTGCCTCGCCGTCGCCGGCACCGATATGGAGCTTTGGAAAGAGCCCGGCGCCAGTGCCGCAGCTGAGGATAACGGACTCGCCGTTCCCAATGAGGGAGGAGGAGGAAGCCGACCCGCGCGTCGACAAGGCGGCGGAGGATTTCATCAAGAAGTTCTACGAGCAGCTGCGTCTCCAGCCGTCGGCGAAACCGGAGTACGGTCATTACCGGCGGTCGCCTCTCCTCGGCCGGGCTTGAGCTCGCCGGAGAAGTCTGCAGCTTTTGAGATACGGGAAAAAAAAAAAGAGATAAAAATAAGGCTATTGTTATCACTTTTTATCATTTCTTGTGAAAAATGCTTGTTTCTCATTGTATGGCAATGCTTTAAAATTTAAACTTTTAGAGATTTTGAATCTTTGATCTTTTTGTCTCATTTTTTTTTTTTGAATTAGGGTTTTGGTGTTTGGTAGAGGTTGTCTTCTTGTTACGGTTTTGAGTGCTTGGAAGTCACGTAGAAAAGAACAGAACTTGGGTTTGTTCTTTGTTTAAAGCTAAGAAAGTGGGGAGCATGACCAAAAATCAGAGTTTTTTTTTTTTTGGAAATGGATTTGGTGTTCATTATCAGCGTTTGGTTTGGTTTGGTTTGTCAGCTTGCTGTCGGGAAGAACTGGTTTCCTGCTGGCAGCTGCTGCTTTTGGAAATATACAGATGTTTTTATTAATTTTTAAAAGTTTAATACATAGCATTTAACAAAAAAAAATCTCAAAAAAAAAGGTAAAAAAAGATAATCTGATCAAGTTATAAGCTTTGAGTTGCACTAAATAATAATGTTAAAAATTAAGAATCTTGTCCGGAAATGTTGTACAGAGTACAGCAAGATCTACTACCTTGATGGCCTTAAAATATCATGAAATAATTTAATATTTTTTCAGGACTTATTAAGGAAAATTCATTAAACCATAAGAAAAATTATTTGTCTTTGCGTGTTTAGTTGCATTTTTTTTTTACATTATTTCCTAGTTTCATAAACAAAAATCTATGGATTCAATAAAGTGTTAAATATGAAAGCTTGTCACGCGATATGCTTAGATGTTTCGAAAGCTTGTCGTTTAGTCCAACGTTGTCAAAACCAAATAAAAAGTGGAATCGGAAAAGTTTTCGGTCGGTTTAATCCGGTTGAAACGGTTAGTTGAACCGGATTGAACCAATTGGATCGGAATTTGTTAGTTTAGTAAATACTAATTTATTAGTTAAAACATATATTCTAAATCTGAAATTTAAAATATGATTAGTTTGTATATGGGTTTGAATTCACACGTAAAACCAAAATTTGATATTATTTTATTATATATTGAACCGGACCGGTGATCGGTCTCGACAACACTGGTCGAGCCCGTATGGACGTTTTGACTACTTGGATTCTGACACGTGAATCTTCTGATTTAGCCTGGTGCGATCCAAAAGATCATGATGTTGCCTCTGATACACCTTTATTTTTTTGGTTAAATAAACGTGATACCAACTTCGTTTATGCAAAACGCCGATGGACGCGTGTCGTCTGTTGAGGCACACTGTAAGAAAGATCGTCCAATCAGGTACACACCAAATCCAATTTTATCTTTGGTTTTCCTCCCTGCGACAGAAGGCCGCGCGTCAACGTACGCGGGGCCGCAGGGAGAACACCAAATGCAAATGATTAAAATATTAGTTAATCTTTTTAATAATCTGTTATTCTTTTTGACGGGACCACGTGCCCGTTGATTAGTTCGACAAAACGCTCCAAATCTCCTTTTCGCTTTTTTCCACTAAACCCCTTCCTTTTCTTTTAATAAAGCCCAAAGCCCCGAGCTTTCATTGTTTTCTAATTAATTTATTATTATTGGTTTTGAACAGGTCGCTCACTGCGGGCGAGTCTGTCGACCCGACCCGAATCCGATAACAAACAAAGCTAAAAAAGGGTGCTTGAGCAATGGGATAAGAATAAAATTAGTGAATGTTTTTTAATTAAATTTTTTTATCAATATTAATTTTATAATAATTTAAAGTACGAAAAGTTAATTAAATTTTTATAATAATTTAATTTAATGCTACTTGTAAAGTAATCAATATTAACTTTTTGTTAATGGCAAAGGACTCGTACGTTTTGACTTGTCAGCGTAAATTTAACCGGTCGGCGAAAGTCATCGTTGACGGTCAAGACAAGAGTTACTGTGGCGGGCCCGGTTTGACTAGTCGTTTGGTCAAACAAGTGACAGCGCATTGCAGAGCCACGGGCTTCCGTGGTCCTCACCGCTACGAAAATTAAGTGAAAAACGGGGCAAGATAAAATTTTTGGAACTCAGCATAATAATAATTAGCATGAAACAGCATCACAGACGTGGAGTCAATTTATTAGCGGGAGGAGGCGAAGATGGAGATGAAGAAGAAGAGGAAGAGGAGGGAGATTCAAGAGAGGACCAAATGGATAAGTGCGAGTAGACGAGCAACGCATCATCAATAAGAGTGCAGGCAATTTAGGCCTTTTTGATTCCAATCAATGCCATTATATACTTTTCTGAAGGACTGATTGCCTTTTCATACTGCTACGACTGAATCAATATTCGGATAAGTATAGAGCAAATAAGGTGATTATCGAGTGATGATTAATTTGCTAATCGCAATCAACAGGGCCCTAGGGTTTTCGGATGGCAAGGGCTTGCATGGTTGTCATTTGTCCCGGAAGGAAAGCTTGGTAGATTCATGGGAAAGAAAAAAGATAGGTCAGAAAATGACTGGTTTTAAAGAGGGCGAAGAAAAGGCGGTGATGGTGGAGGTGTTGGGCTCTGCATTATTGGAAAAGTCCCTCTCAATCACTAAACCATGTGCTCTACTCCTCCATTTCTTGTTTGCCCATTGGTTAGAATCGCTCATACGTTAGGGTTCTTCCCGCTTGAATATCTAGATATTATCCTTGTTCATGCTTTCAATACGGAAAGTTTAATATAAAAAATCTTGCTTTAATAATATAAAATAATAAAATAATAAAATAATAAAATAATAATAATAATATAATGATTTACATAATTTACTCAAATTAAATTTGTTTCGATGAAAAATGATTTTTTTTAAATCGGAATCGCCGGCATTTTCTCTGCCGTGAATCGGTTCAGCATGTGAAACTCGCCATTTTTTTTACCTTTTGTTTCTAATTTATTACATATTACTCTCTGAATTTTGCTAAAATTTCACGAATCTCTTTTGATTTTTCGAATGACTATATAATTTTTATGTTTGAAATTTTGTCATAAAAAAAGCTCTCTCGGGAGGTATATGTCAAATATCTTTATCTTTTTCATCATTATTGACTAAGGTTACTCAGAACCTAAAATTAGGGAGTTTTTTTATCAAAAGAATCTTTCGATATTCAAGAAGAAATATTTAATTGTTGAAAGATGAAAAGTTATATGTAATTCCAGCATAAATTAGGGAGTTATATGAAAAACTCATTGTTTTGGCTTCCTAATCATAATAATAGCCGCTTAAGAAATGAATAATTTGTCCATTGTTGAGTTCTAAATCACGAACTTTGGCGCTTTGCGTCCTAGAATTGGCTTATTTCCGCATAAGCCAATGACATTGCACTGAATTTCCAGATAGATGGTCTAAATGGATTGGGAATTTTACTTGCATATCCTTTGGAGTATTTGAAATTATATAAATCAATAAAATTAATAAATTATACTGATTTTATAATTATTTAGAATCGAAATCGGATTTCGATTTTTTAAAATATTGAAACTAGAATCTTACTGGTTTGGGTTGAGAATCAAAAATTCCGTTTTTAATCTAAACCAATTCTATTGTGGTTTTAAAATCGATATATTAATTTCTCTTACTATTAATTTTTTAAATTTATATTTTACATTATAACACTTTAAAATTTTAATATAACTTATAAAATAATATTTTTTAATCCATTCAGATTATGATTTTGATGAAAAGTTAGAAAAATAAAAATCATAAATATAAAATTAAGTTTAGTATATATATAATATATAATAAAATATTATATATATATTTATATAAAATTATTATAATTTCGATTCACTGATTTTTTGCAAAGCATAGAATCGTAATTGATATCGATTTTACATTTCTAAAAAAATTGAGAATTAAAATTACATTAGTTTATTTTGAGAATTGATTTTTTAGTATGGTTCTCAATTGGTATAACGTGATATATCAATTTTTCAGTTTTTTTGT
This sequence comes from Trichopus zeylanicus subsp. travancoricus, assembly GCA_005019695.1. Taxonomy (NCBI): domain Eukaryota; kingdom Viridiplantae; phylum Streptophyta; class Magnoliopsida; order Dioscoreales; family Dioscoreaceae; genus Trichopus; species Trichopus zeylanicus. The sequence continues at coordinate 82,338 of RXID01014475.1, read as the reverse complement.
GCACCCCTAATTTGCACAAATATCCCTTGATCATGTGTTAATTTTTTTTTTACTATTTACATCAATTTTCCAAAAAAATACAAAAAAAATATTTTATTGTCAAAAATATTGCTAATATATCGAAGCAAAATTGACTTTCAAACTTTGATAAAATTGTATTCCAATGAGTTTTGTTTAATCGAGATGGAACTTGCTGGAGACAAACGACAGGAGTACTTGTATAAATATATTAAAATTTGAAGGGTATAAGAGTAATTACAACTTTTATACGGACATAGATGCAATTTCAAAGATTTGTAGAGGTATACAAGCAAAAATTGACAATGGATTAGTGCTAATGAGTTTGTTAAGCAACAATTCTAGCATGATCTGATGAGAGATTAATGACATGACATTGCTCTAACAATTTAAAATGATTATTAATAAAAATTCACAGTCGAAAGAGGGCGCAGTCAAGCAGATGATTTATCTAGATATTTCATCTAATATTGCATAATGAGATTTGTAATTAGCGTCAATCATTGCATTGTTGATTGCTGAAAGTTAGTGCAATATAATCAGATAATTACGTTTGTAATTACAACAGCCATCTAAAATCTTCAATTTTCTAAAATAGCTTTATTGGGCCTGACCACCAGTGGTTCAGGCTTTCTATAACATAAGTTGAACCCATGTACTCGCTCAGTAAGACCCAGGCTGGGCCTCTCTTTTGGGCCCTTGTCGGCCTAACTATAAAACGTTTTTAATCCCGAGGCAGTCCGAGTCATCTACTCGAACGGCCCGGATGCAAAGAGCCCTTTTGCAGGTACGCGCTTCCATCCCGCCACGTGGCAGAGTGCAAAGTGGCGGGAAAAGCACCGAACCGAAACGGAACCGGACGAGGCGGCCACCATTGCTCGCCGGCCGAAAGCAGCGATCTGTACAAGAATTTATGGAATTTCTTGCATAGTAGGACCAAAAATCGGCCATTAATTTACCTCGAGATTGGCATTTGAAACATATCTGAGATGGTTCTACGGTAGTGAGAGAACCATAGAGTAGGATTCCAATCACCGTATTTCTCCTGGGTACTGACGGGACCAGCACTTCCGACTTTGTCCTTTCAAAATGATCCGCCTTCATAATTTCCGACACGTGCTTCGCTTAAATTTACAACTATGCCCCCAACCGGCTATTAATATCTATTCGTAATTCTGCTTATTTTTAAAATTTTCCTTTATTTTCTCTTAAAAAAAAATTTTGCCTTTTCTTTTACATTTATTTTCCAATATTTTCTGGCTAGAAAAGCAAAAATTAATTTAAAATAAACGAAAAATTAAGATTAAAATTTTTAAATCAAAACATAAGTTTTTCTAGACGGCCAATTACAAAATGTAGGCTCCTCTCAAAAAAAAATACAAAATGTAGGAAAATATTTTGCAATATAAAATATTTTCACAAAATTTTGTGGAAAAATGGAACCTAAACGTCAAGGGCAATATGGTAAATACCCATTAATGGTTTGTCCTCAACGCGTGGCCGTTTGCGAATTCAACGGCGTCGATTTCCAAAAGAAACCAAACAAATAAAAATAAATAAATAAATAAATGAATAATTTACTTTTTTGAAAAATAATTTTCGATTGATTTAAAGTGTGGCAAGCAATACGAACAGAGAAAACGCGCCCATAAATCTCCCTCTGGATCTCGGGGACGAAGCAGCAGCAGCAGCAGCAGATTCCACTCCAAACAGCATCCGAAGAAGCCCTATAAAAAGAGGGAGGAGGAGCCCTGGCTGTCTCTCTCCTCCACCTGGCTAGGGTTCCCGCATCTTCTCCTCCGCCTTCTCCTCCCGGCCTCTCGCTACCCGCGTCCCCCAAACAGCAGTCCATTCTCGCTGTCCCACCCTGCCCTGAGGTAGATCGCCGTTGATCTCTCTGTCTGCTAGTTTTCGCCTTCTTGATCCGCGTTTTTTGGGTCTTTTTCTTCTTGCGGGATTGGAAAAATTGGAAAAGGAGAGACCTTTGTGAGAGGAGGCATGGGAAGCTTGAATATCGAGGCCGAGGCCGGTCGGAAATGTGCCCGTCTTGTTGATTTTGTTTTCGATTTTCGATTTTTTGTTATTTTTTGTGAATTTTTTGTGATTTTGGCAGCGAGGAGGCGGTCGGATGTAGTGCAGTGGCTCAATAACTTGTTCTCCGACTTCAATTTGCCCCTGGAGGCGTCGGATGAGGAATTGCGGGCGGAATTGTTTGATGGTACCGTCTTCAGTGGCATTCTTGGCCGGCTGAATCCGGATTCGGTCAATGAGGTTGGCTGCCGTTGTTAATTTGGATGGAAGGGCTCAATTGGAAAGAAATCTCATTGGGAACAAACTTATCGCGTTTTGACAGCAAAAGCGAGGTGCGGATTATGCTCCCCAGAAGCAGCGGCTGCAAAATATAAAGCGATTTATCTTGGTTCTGGAGGAGCTGGGCTTGCCCGCCTTCAAGTTATCAGATCTAGAGAAGGTAAAATGCTACATTTTGTCAAGAAATCAAGAATGCACAGTAATAGTGAGCTGTGTCTCAGATCATTTGCCTTTGTTGGGACCAGGGATCTATCTCTGTAATTGTGATATCCCTCTTTGCGCTGAAAGATTACATTAGGCTGAACCCTGGTGGAGCTAAGAGTTTGAATTCTACTAAGCCTGGAATCTGGCAAAGCAGCATGTGGAAAATTCAGGACAATAAAAGATTGGAATCCATATATGTTCCTCGAGACGAATACGCTCTAGGATGGGAAAATTCCGTACTCTTAGAAGAGGATACGGGCCGGACTGTCCCAGAATCTAAACTTCAGCGGACATCCGCTGTGTCAGGTATGACCATGCTTATTACAAAGTAGAATGGTTGTCCGCTTTAGTTTTCTGGAGAGTGGCATTTTGTTCAGCTCAAGTGCACCATCCATTTTCTTGTAGAGCCATCAAGTGCTTTGTTACATCATGTTGAGAATAAATTCCATGAGCTTTTTCAACTAAAACAAGGCCGTTATGCTGATCTTCCTGCTTCTAAGATTTCAGAGATGATGAAATCAAACAGCTTGGATGTAAGTTTTTCATTCATGCTCTATGAAATGGGCCATTTTCTTTATAAGCTTCTGCCTTTAATTTGAGAATTCCAAGCTTACAGCAACATTTCATGTGCAGAATGCCCCTACCCAATCGCTTCTGATTGTCATGAATGGGATTCTCGAGGAATGTATAGAGAGAAAGAATGGGGAAATACCTATTGTAAGTCACTAGGAGTGAATGCATTTGGTTTATATTGTGTATACTGCTTCTATTTTGCAATGTGTTTTCATACTTGATTCCCAAGATTTGTGTTTAATTAAATGGTATAATCATTTGGTTCTAGCGTGTTGCTTGCTTGTTGAGAAAAGTTGCACAAGAGATAGAGCGGCGCCTCTCAATTCAGGCAGAGCATATAAGAAATGTAAGTCATGCAACATTTTTAAATATTATGCAATTCGGGCATATTTTTAAGGTGTTATCGTATTCTGCAGCAAAACAATATTATTAAAGTGCGTGAAGAGAAATATCACTCAAGAGTAAGAGCGCTTGAGACACTAGCAAAAGGAACAACTGAAGAAACACAGGTATTTTGTTAACTTTTTTTGATGGGGCAAGTTAATTTTGATTATTTTCTCGGAAATAGTAATTTTTTTTTTGTTTCAGATACTCATGAACCAGCTTCAGAAAATAAAGGTTCGATTCTTGTTTATCTCGGTCTGTTTCTCAAAATTAGCAAGGTTCTCTTTTCTGATCCATAATAGGTTGAATATTTTCTATGCTTTCATATGCAATGCTGAATATTTGTATGTGTTGAGTGTCAATAAAATTATGAAAGATACTTAGATTGCAACATTCTTGAGGGGATAAACTTCAGAGTCTTTATCCTTGGCCACTTAGCAGGCACATGTCAAATTTCCAGTGAATATCTCACTGCAAATTTAATGGTATCATTCCTAAAAAAGTGGACAAAGTATTCAAACTATTATTAAGCAAATGGAGCAAAATTTTAAGATGTTAAATTTATTTTGTAAAAGAAATCAAACCTTTGTGTCAGCTTGTAAATTAATTACTCAGTGGGGCATGTAACCAATGCACTTGGAACATTTGATTAAACACATGGAGATTCATGAATTGGGAGGTCTTGCATGAATTCAATAGATGGTCTGTTTTGGAATAGGGTTTCATGGGAAAATTATAATGTATATCTAGATTTGTTTCAGCATGGAATAAATTTGTGTTCGGTATTGAACTACCATTGGTTTAAAAACTAACTATAAAAAGTTGCTATCCAGGAAGTGTTAGATTAGATAAAAAAGATTTCCTCAGTTAGATGAACTTGAAAATTAGCTGAAGCTTGGATTTTTCTTCAGCAGATTTATTTTGACATCATCTTCTGCTTTTATGACTTACTGGCCAAATTTCTTCTGAGTAACTTTCTTTTAACTCTATGAAAAATATGGAGGGGGAAATAGTGCATGCAATCGAGTTGTTTTCTCTTTAAGTACTGAACAAAGTTACTGAATTATGCTGCAACGTTTGAATATTATCTTCTATAGAGCAAATACTCAGGTATATTTGATTTATTCATTGCCATTAGTGTTGATTTGGGCCTTGACCATTATGAATACAGTGAACCAAGCTTTATAATGTATGTTTACTATTATTGTTATTATATTATTGTAGACAGAGAAATCCATGATAGAAGAGCAAAAGAAACTGGGTGACCAAGATGTAGTTAGGCTGATGGAGGAGAAAGAGAACAGTTATCAGCTGATTTTACAGCTCAAGCAGGAACTAGGAACAGCAAAGAAAACATATGAGCAACATAACCGAGAACTGGAAACCAAGGCCAATGAAACTAAAGTGGAGATGGAGGAAAGGTTGAAGGAGGTTGAACTTCTACTTGCAGAATCCAGGAAAAAGACAAAAGAACTTGAGGCATTTTCAGAATCAAAAGTTCAGAACTGGAATCAGAAGGAATACTTCTTCCACAATTCCATAGGTCTTCAGCTGCAGTCAATTCAGGTATTTTGTGTTTGATATGTAAGTGTTTTCTTTTATTGAGATGCTCAGCCCTGAGCAACTAGTCATGTTTCAGGGCTTGAGGAAGGCTTCCAAATCCATCAAACAGGAAGTCATCAATTCTCAGAAAAAATGGAAGGACGAATTTGTTAGCTTTGGTAAGAGTTTACTGTATTTTGGTCCAACTTTTATTCTCCTTTGTTGTAATTCCTAAATTTTGTGCAGGCCGGAAGCTAAAACTATTGACAGATGCTGCTGAAAATTATCATACAGTTCTTGCTGAAAACCGCAAATTGTTCAATGAGGTTCAAGAACTCAAAGGTACTTAGGCATAAATTTTAGTCACAAACTTACCAATAATAACAAATGAACTTATTTTCTTGTGGTATTTTTGGGTAGGGAATATTAGAGTCTACTGCAGGATAAGGCCATTCCTTTCTGGCCAAAGTAAAAAACTAACAACCATAGACTATATTGGTGAAAATGGTGAGCTTCTAGTTGTCAATCCATCCAAGCATGGGAAAGAAGCCAGCCGGATGTTCAAGTTCAATAAAGTTTTTGCTCCAACTGCTACTCAAGGTTTTTCTTTTCACCTCAACTTCTGAATATTGATGCATTATCTAGACCTGTACCAGTATTGCCTAACTTGCTGCATTATTGCCTTTTGGATATCACCAGAGGAAGTTTTTTTGGATACTCAACCTTTAATACGATCAGTACTGGATGGGTATAATGTCTGCATTTTTGCTTATGGTCAAACAGGATCAGGGAAGACCTACACAATGGTAAATTCTTGTTGTTTGTCTTTACTCCTATCCTTGCCTTGTGTTCCAATATAACTAACTTGCCTCATATTTTTCTGTGGATAATATCTTTCTAGAGTGGTCCAAATACAGCTTCAAAAGTGGACTGGGGTGTGAACTATCGGGCTCTAAATGACCTCTTTCACATTTCTCGTAATAGAAAAAACACTTATATATATGAAGTTGATGTTCAGATGGTTGAAATTTATAATGAGCAAGTGCGTGATCTCCTTGCTAGTGATGGTTCTCAGAAAAGATATCCTTTCCTCTATATCATTTTATTTATCTTTAATAATCAATTTTCATGTAAGCAAAATGTGTTTCTGGATTTCTTTACTATCCCACTTCGTTTTGGTACTATTCACGCAATTACTTATGTCGATGATGTTCCTTTTTGCTTCAAAACTTTTGACCTAGTCGCACCATGATAAAACTTATAAACAATTTTGCATGACTTAAGTTGGGTTCAAATTTTTGTCTTCTCTTTAACTTGCACACACTTGGGATTTGGAGTACCTCCCAACCTAGTGGACTTGCCGTTCCTGAGGCTAGTTTGCATCCTGTCAAATCAACCCAAGATGTGCTGGAACTAATGCAAATTGGACAAGCAAACCGGGCTGTGGGAGCTACTGCTCTCAATGAAAGAAGTAGTAGATCTCATAGGTATTCCTATTTGATGATGTCTAGATTATCTTATGTTTCTTTAGGTTGCTTCACAATTTACCGTTGTGTGCCAGCATTCTGACTGTTCATGTCCAAGGTATGGATTTGAAAACTGAAGATACTTTACGTGGCTCTCTTCATTTGGTTGATCTTGCGGGAAGTGAACGAGTGGATCGCTCTGAAGTGACCGGAGACAGGCTCAAGGAAGCACAACATATAAACAAGTCATTGTCTGCTCTTGGTGATGTCATATTTGCTCTGGCACAAAAAAGTGCTCATGTACCGTATAGAAACAGCAAACTTACTCAAGTCCTGCAAAGTTCCCTTGGTATCTGCCCCACCACTTATTGAGTGTGCATAAATGCTTTTATCATGTGGACATCTGGCTACTACTTGTGTAGTTGTATTTGTTTGGTTGGTTCAGTACTCAGTTGTCTCTCATACATTATGCAGGTGGTCAGGCAAAGACTCTTATGTTTGTGCAGATAAATCCAGATGTGGAATCTTATTCAGAGACTGTAAGTACTTTGAAGTTTGCTGAAAGGGTCTCTGGTGTCGAGTTAGGTGCTGCACGAAGCAATAAGGAGGGCAAGGATGTCAGAGATCTGATGCAACAGGTTCTCTGTGTGTGTATGTGTGTGTGTGCTGTGTGTTTTTCAATTTTATTTTGACATTGAATGGAGTGACGATTATTGTTCCTTGGTTTTGTAATTCAGTAATTTCGCCGGTTTCTAATGTTGACTTGAAGGATATTGATTGAAGATCTCTCCCCTGCATTTTGTTAATTTGATTTTGCCTTTACTTGCTATATTTTTATTTAAACCATATAGAGTTTTCTGGAGCTGACATGCAACTTTTTTGGGTTGTCTTGTACCTGTCTTCATAACTTGCTAGGGCCTAGTTAGTCTCTTTGGCATGATAGCATATAGATTATTTGAATAAAAAAAGTCTCTTGTTTGCCTACATTTTGTGTTTTTCTAAATTTTGATGTCATAAAAAAAGTTAGTAAGTTCATGTGTAACTTTGCAGATGGCTTCTCTTAAAGAGACAATTGCCAAAAAAGATGAAGAAATCGAACAGCTGCAGCTGCTCAAAGATACTGGAATCCGGTCTTCGAGAATTGGCGAAAGATGTGGCAGCAACCTATTGAGGCATTCATCTTCTTCTCCTGGAATCCAATCCCTAGCTGGCGCTACTCAACCAGGATGCCGAGTTTCGGGTGGAAGGATGATGAACTCTCCTAAGAAAATTGTTTCAGACCCTGACTGCTCAGATAACAGCGATAGGCAGTCTGATTTGGGTTCAAATCAGTCCATGGATGATTTGAAGCTGCAGAAAGAAAATGTAGGCCAGTCAAAACTTGGTGGCGAGGATGCTGGTCATGGTTTTCCTGGAGATATTGAGCTTTTGGGCTTTGGTGATGCAGATTCTGATGAAAGGTTAAGTGATATATCTGATGGCGTTCTTTCTATGGGAACAGAAACTGATGGATCAATTGGCAGTGCTGTCGAATTCACTGTCTTCCCTGAGCAAAACAAACAAGCAGAAACCAAAACAAAGAACATGTGCGTACTTCGATATTGCACCAATTTACTTTGATTCTTGCTCTTTTTCCCAATACACTCCAGTAGGTCATTAGACCTGCAACAATAAGTTTGTTTTAGTCCATAAAAGATTTCAACTGGAGTAGAACACTATAGAAGGTTAAATATGACTAAGAAGGAACTTTATTGATATTAGTTCTTATGTCATTACTAAACAGTGCAGATAAAGACCCACTTTTCCCGTGTAATGCATTTTTTGCAATCTGTCTGATAAATATACTGTTAATACCCCACTATTGTATTGTTAAATACTACTTTTTTTTTATAGTTTCTTTCAATGTACTGACAATTATCTGCATGTGGTGATGCAGCAGGAAAGCTCAATCACGAATACCTACAACTCTCCAGCATAAGAAAGTGCAAACAACATCAATCCGACAGAAATTGAATAATTCTTTGAAGACCCCAGGTATGTTTTATTTGAACCAAAGTAATAGGTTATTCTTGCTATTCGAACAAATATTATTGTATAGATGCCCCTCAATTCTGGTAGTTTTCTTATCCCACCTTGTCATTGAGTGAAGTCAGATTAAGAAGTGTACAAATCCATAACATAAAACTCTAGGAGTTCTTGCTATTCAAACAAATATTATTGTATAGATGCCCCTCAATTCTAGCAGTTTTCTTATCCCACCTTGCCATTGAGTGAAGTCAGATTAAGTAGTGTACAAATCCATAACATAAAACTCTAGGAGTTCCTTACATTGAATTTTAGAATTTATGTTTGGAACCCCACTGATTCCAAAGCCACACTTTTCATATTCTTTTTGAGCTTAAGGTTAATTTTCACAGCTGACTGTAGGCTGTTAGGGGATGGATTATTTTATGGTGATGTAGTGTTAAGCAAACACAATCTACACTTAGTATCGAAAATTATTATTTTGGAAACCAAAATGCTTTGGGTGTATACAAAAACTGTTTGAAAATTTGTGCTTGATCTTAAAACAGAGGGGTTCTGTGAATGTGACCACTCGTTGGGGTTTGATTTCTGAATTGAAAAAGAGGTGTTCTATGATTCGTTTTAGGTGCTACCGGTTGTAGTAATACTGCTTTTTACGCATTTCTGTTCTTGATTTTCGTAAAGCAACACAAACGAATTTTGATTGTTTTGTTCTTTCGGGCCAACTAAAACAATGTTTGTCCTTAATTCCTCTTTCTGTGCTTCATTTCAATGTAAAAAGGTTTGCGGCTGTATATAAAAAAATGAAAGAACAGAAAAAAGGAAAAGGAAAAAAATGGCATTTGATTATTTGTATACACAAGTTATCTGGAAGCAAGGACAAACTACACTGGTTCATTGGTAGCACAATTGTTTGCTCTTGCTGCCATATCATTTAATGTGCCTAGTATGTGATACTGCAGAGTGCACAAATGGTACAATGCCTGAAAAGTCGTATTATTTTGAAACTCATGAACGTGGAGACAACTAATTTACGAATTATAAGTTCTATAGATTAAACAAAGTGATAGTATTTTGTATTTCCTTTTAATTGAACTTCTTTGATTTTTTATAGTTTTTTTCGATGTTATGAGCAATGTGTATAATTTCTCATGCAGTTACAGCGCCAAGAAGAGGAATAACCAATCAAGCATCCGCATCTTCAGTGAAGTCTGTAAAACGTTGGCAGTAGAAAATGTTTGCTTTCTATGTTATCACCCTTGGTGGACTTGCTACAAATTTGTGGATAATTTCAAATTCCAATTGAAGTGTGATCGTGCTGTGTTGTAACTAGCTTACAAAGCCCACAATGCTAATCAACATTATTACGTCAAGGAATCCACGTAATGTATGTAAACTTAGTTTATTGCTAACAGTTTTTAAGTTATTGGGAGTTTCCATTGCCTTGTCCTTTTCAGAAGGGTATGATTTCAGGGATTAGCTTGATTTTTTAGAACTCTATTTAAATTCAAACATTGGCACAAGAAGCTAATTTGGATCCAGTTGTATCACTAAAACTTGTTGCACATGCAGGCATTTTCATTATTCAATTTTAATTCATCTCGCCTTGATTAAACAAAAACAGCCCACAACAGATCAAGAGAAGAAAAAAATTTTCCTATTTTATTGAGCTTATGTATAGCCACATTTACATTATCACTTTTCAACCCTAATTATCTAGCTATAAAGCTGACTCAAAAGTCAAAACAATGACATTTCCCTCTTGGGCTCTCTTCATGAATGCTATGTGTACACAATAGATAGAACTTAAAAAAAAAAAAGCTTTTTACCTATAAGATTCTAAGATTTATTTTATTTATCAAAAATATTTCGCACTTTTAGTATTTACCTATATTCCCTTTCTTTTGAAATTTATTATTTATAACTTCTTATTGTTATTTAATAATTTTTTTTTTCAAAATTTCTTAACTTCTCACTCTCTATTCTCTCTCAAATATTTACAAATAAACTTTCAATTAAATTTCAAATTATAATTTAAATATTTGTATACTTATAAATAAGTCCATTGAATATTTTTATTTATAGATAAGTCTAATTTTTAATATTTTTCAAATAAAAGTTTACAAAGAGGACCTTAAATGTTTAAAATTTTTACAAATAAATCCTCCATAAAAATTTTAATTACAAGTTTAATATTCATATATTTACAAATAAATCTCTCAAATAATTTTATTTATGAATAAATCTAAATTTTATTATTTTTAATAAAATTTTACAATATTGAAGGTTTTAAAACTTAAAATTTTAAATTATAAGTTTGATATTTGTACATTTACAAAGAGGCTGCTTGAATATTTTTATTTATAAATCAGTCTAAATTTTATCATTTTCAAAATAAAATTTTATAAAAAAGACATCAAAGATTTTAAAACTAAAAATGTTAAATTACAAGTTTAATATTTGTATATTTACAAATATGCCTCTTCAATATTTTTATTTATAAATAAGTCCAAATTTCATCATTTTAAAAATAAAATTTTACAAAAAAGTCATTGAAGGTTTTCAAACTTAAAATTTAAAATTATAAATTTAGTATTTGTGCATTTACAAATAGATTGCTTGAATATTTTATTTATATATAAGTCTAAATTTTATCATTTTTTAAATAAAATTTTACAAAAAAATATTGAAGATTTTAAAATTTAAAATTTAAAATTACAAGTTTAATATTTGTACATTTACAAATAAACTCCTTGAATATTTTTTTTTATAAATAAGTCCAAATTGTATTATTTTTTAAATATTTAAGGGGTTTATTTGTAAATATACAAATATTAAACTTGTAATTAAAAATTTTAAGTTTTAAAACATTCAATATCTTTTCATAAAATTTTATTTAAAAATGATAAAATTTAGATTTATTTATAAATAAAAATATTGAAGAGGTCTATTTGAAAATGTACAAATATTAAACTTGTAATTTAAAATTTTAAGTTTTAAACTTTTTAATATATTTTTTATAAAATTTTATTTAAAAAATGATAAAATTTAGACTTATTTATAAATAAAAATATTAAAGGCGTCTATTTGTAATATACGAATATTAAAATTATAGATTTTAAAACTTTCAATGTCTTTTTTAAAATTTTTATTTAAAAATGATAAAATTTGCTCTTATTTATGAATAAAATATTCAAGAAATCTATTTGTAAATGTACAAATATTAAACTTATAATTAAAGTTTTAAGTTTTAAAATTTTCAATGTCTTTTTTATAAAATTTTATTTAAAAATTATAAAATTTGGACTTATTTTAAATAAAAATATTCAAGGGGTCTATTTATAAATATACAAATATTAACCTTGTAATTTAAAATTTTAAAATTTAAAACCTTCAATATTTTTTTTATAAAATTTTATTTTAAAAATGATAAAAATTTGAACTTATTTATAAATAAAAATATTTAAGAGGTCTATTTGTAAGGGTATAAATATTAAACTTGTAAATTTAAAATTTTAAGTTCTAAAACCTTCAATATTATAAAATTTATTTTTAAAAAATAAAATTTAGACTTATTCATAAATAAAAATATTCAAGAGATTTATTTATAAATATATGAATATTAAACTTGTAATTTAAATTTTTATGAAGGATTTACTTGTAAAAAATTTTAAAAATTTAGAATCCTCTTTGTAAATTTTTATTTAGAAAATATTAAAATTTGGACTTATCTTTAAATAAGAATATTCAATGGATTTATTTGTCAATGTACAAATATGTAAATTATAATTGAAGATTTATTTATAAATATTTGGGAAGAAGTGTGAAGAATGAAAAGTTAAGAAATTTAGTTATAAAATTATAGGAGGTAAAAATAAAATTTGTGAAAAAAATTTTAATAAAACAACTGTAGGAGTTGTAGGTAATAATTTTTTGGGATAATTACGGGTGACCCCCATAATTAGCCTTAATTACAGTTAACCCCCCGTAATTTCCGTA